>LR549623.1:0-16821 GCA_900536415.3 Caenorhabditis sp. 38 MB-2015
ATTTTAACTTCAATTTGCAATAGGTTTTGCCGATTTTTTCTGGTATCGATTTTTAGCTTCAGGGGTTGCTTTAAAAGAATACTACTCGAGTTTTAGCATTCTGTCACATGGAAAATTATCGTTTCAAAATTTTGAAGTTGTTACTTTCAATACTTGAAGAAAACATTAGCCAGAATTCATTTTTCATTTTTCAACAGGAAAAATTTGAAGAACCAGAATTTTTCTAACTGTGATAAGGTGATGCTTGGGGGTTATTAGACCTGTAGAATTCGATTCTGATATCAAAGTCAGCCAAAAATTCCATTAAAGCAACACCTCAAGCTAAAATGCAGGTCTGTATTAATGATCAACGATAATAAATACTAAAAGTATGACGAGTTCTCTATTGCGAACAAAAAAATATTCACGAAAAGTTCAAAAATGACCGAGTTTGAGTTAAATAACGAAAAAAGCGAAAATCGTTTTGAAAATTCTTCTCAGCACAATCAGCACGAAGTGTGTCAACACTCTGGCCACATACATTTTAATTGACGACTTTTTATTTGAAAATGTGGAGAGAAACCCCATGAACAACGAGAGAAAAATTCACGTAAAAAATAAAAATTTCATATTTTTAAAACGTATTGAAGAGGTAATTCAAATCTGGTTTCCCATGTGAAACTCGAATGGTTGAAACTCATTTCGCTTAAAATATTGTGATTTCAAATTTTGATATCCTTATTTTAACAGTATTAACTTCAATTTCCAAAAGGTTTTGTCGATTTTTTGGTATCGATTTTTAGCTTCAGGTGTTGCTTTAAGATCGAAACAATATGACCGATTGAATTTTGATTTTCTGCGTCTCTCTCTCTCTCATCCCTCTCTACCACAGATATTTTCTTAGCACGTGAAGTACTTTCTCTCTTCATTATTCATCAAATATTTAAAATGCCGTCAACACAACACACATCCGCATACATACACATAATAATAATAATTGTTGAATAAAAATATATTGGTTTGTTTATTTGATTTTTGCCTCCCGCACTTTTTTCTTGTCACGTCATGAGAATGCTTCTTCTTCTTATTTGCCAAAACGATTTTCGCGCATTAGCTAAAGACTTTTCTCCACCGCTTAGGGCATAATTACTGTGAAAGATGTTACTCTTTTTTGGACTCGTGTCCAGAAAAAGCGGATTGGTAGATGAAGAAGGAGAAGACAATATATCTCGGCGTGTCAGAGGAAAAATCGAACAAATAAACAAATAAAACGATGGAAATTTCAAAAAGAACAGCAAGATGAGAAGGGGCAAAAGGTCAAAGGTAAATGGATTTCGGGATATTGATTAGTTGGAAATTAGAGAGAAAAGGAGACGCAGAGAATCAGGGAAAACGTGGAACTGTTATTCTATGGTTCTTTTCTGTATCAAAAAACCTAGGAGGTCTGATGAATTCTTGTTTCTGATTTCTCGAAATTCACAATCATAGTTTCACAAAAATTCATGGGGAATCTCGAAAACTATAAACTTTTATACAATAGTTCAAGTAAGTTATTGTGAATACGAAAAAATTAGAGAATGGCCTGGAAAACGCAAGAAACTATTTTTCTTTAATATTTTTCAAAAAGTAATGTATTATTTGGATTTCTAGGCCATATTGGTTGCTCTTCCAATGGTCTAATAATTCCAACCCATTTCAGATATCCAAGTTCACAAATTCATTTCTAATAACTTTCAGAGATTCGTTATTAAAAATGAAATATATGTTCAGTTGTACATGAGAGCAAATATTGAGCATAAACCCCTTCCACACTAAAAAAATTTTTGAATTTTTCCTGCTGTAGTTTCAGTTCTTTTGTTAAACACAGGCTGAAATTTGCTTCTCTAGATTTTCAGTATTTTTTTAGGGATAATGTGATCTGTAGAATTGGCATAGGAAATGCATCGAGAATTTAATTTATTCGAGAATTTAAATGCTTCATGCACGGATCAGACATGCAAAAAAGTAGTAGAACAGTTTGGCAAAAATGAACAGTGAACCCGGACAACCCCTTTAATCACAACTGTTAAAAATGGGTTTAATATTTTATCAACGAATTAGTGGATAAAAATAAGAGAATCAGACACTTGTAGATCAAAATATCTCGAAGCAAAAGGAATAGAAAAACGAATGAACATTTTATTAGTTGCGTTTATTTTTCTGACTCTAAACTGCGGAGGCAGATTTTTTCAGTGGATATTAATCAAAAAAGATCAACTTATTACTATTTGAAAAACTCTGTTGCTTGAATGTTTCCTGTTAAAAAGAACTACAGTAATCCAATGACAGCGATTGAATTTTGGCTAGTAATAGTCGTTCACAAATCGCTGCCATCGGGCTACGGTATTTTCATTTTTCCTACTCGAAAATAAGCTTTCCGGGATAATAAAATCACGAAATAAAAAGTTCCGTAGAGTAATTTCACATGTAGAATTCGAATTTGATAGTGAAAATCCACTTTAATTTTATTTTCAGAGCAAAAACTTATAGATTATCAATAGAGCGCGTGTTACCGATCTGTGAAAGGCTTATATCGTCAGATTTGCCCACCTACAGTACCTCTAGAAAACCTGCCCATTTTTATAAGCCAACGTTCAATCGGTATATAACACGCGCTCTATTGAAAATAAGATTGTTTTATTGTCAAATCAAAATTCATCAGATTTTCGATATCAGAGGTTTCAACAGGTTCGATTACCCAAAAAAACAAAACTTTAAAATTTTTAATTTTCGTATATTTCGGGTAAGAGAATTGAAACTGGAGTAATTTGATAGCAGTATTATAACAATTCGATATGTTTTTTAGTGATGTGAAATTCCAGATTTATTAACTTTTCAGCATCTAAAATTGATATATTTTTTATCCTAAACTTTCATTTTTTCACGTTTATCAGCGAAGTAAAAAACATCATTAACAAATAACACCAAAAAAAAATCGTACAACCACTGACCTATACTTGGCAACAGTATCCTTGGCATAAGGCCCAGGCTCATTGAAAATCACATGAGCATTTTCAGGCACAAACGGTTGAAGACAAAACGTGGCCGTCGTCGTCGTCGATTCTGCTCTATTGAAGAAGAGCAGAAGATAAATTAGGGGATAAAATGACATAAAATATCAAAATTTTTGTGGATACATAAACTTTCGTATGATCTTCTTCTTCTTCTTGTTGTTGTGTGGATGAGGCGACAAAAAAACGAGAAAAGAAAAGTGGTCGTCGACGGACGACGCGGAGAGAGTGTGCGCGGACGGGCGACGGGCGGAGCAAATAGAAGGAGCAGAAGAGCCGGCAGAAAAAAATCGAGATATGTGAGAGAGAGAGCGAGGGAGGGAGAACCTGTAGAAACAATGACAAATATGGACGAGAAGTGTTGAAACATATTTTATTATTATTATTATTATTGTTATTGTTGTTATGTATAGTAGAGAATCGGAGCGAGAAACCGTTTCATTGTGAACCGGTTTTTGGAGCAAAATGTGTGAAAAAAGAGAAATATATATTTCTGTGAGGTTTGGATGAGGAAAACAAACTGGGGAGGAAGACACGTGGTTTTTCTGGAACAATTTTAGCCAAAATTTACTTGTTAACATGTCCTATGGATCAAAAATTTGAATTTCTAGGTCACGCGAGCAAGTGTGCTCTAATTTAACAAGAAAATCATTTTCTGTTTTTTTTTTGAGAACGGAAATTGACTTGAAAACTGAAGAATATCTTATCACTTTTCAACAAAAAATTTTCAAATTAGGACGATTAAAGGGGTTGTCCGAGTTCACTGTTAGATTTTTCCAAACTGTTCTACTACCTTTCTTTAAATGTGATTCGTGAACAAAATCGACCACGTTTGTTCGTTGAGCGAAAAAGTTCGCTCTATTGCGAACACGAGAATGTATTTTTTTTCTAATTTTCTCGTTTATTTTGAAACAATGTTGTGCACACACTTCACGCGACGACAATTTGCACACTTTCATTTTGGTGAATCCGGACAACTCCTTTTAAAGGGACTGTGGTCTGAAAACAAGTTTTGCTATTTCTTTTCTTGTTTTTTTCTTATTATCCATCCGTGAATAGAAAAAATTCTCATTTGACGCTTCCACGACAGGAAAAAGGTTAAAATAAACAACTCTTGAGCTCGTGTGAACAGATGAGAAAGTTTACTGCTACAAAGAAAATTCGAAAATAGTTCACAAACACCAAATATGACGACCAAAGTTTAAATGACGCAATTTTGCACACTGCTTTCAGGGATCACACCATAGTCGCCCTTTAATATGAGTTCATTCAGGTGTTCCATGAGATTCGTTACTAAAATCAACGAGTAAGAACTTTAATATTGTTATCATCCAACGGTTAACAACAAAAAAAAGAGAAATCAAGACTAATTTGTGGCCACCACATGTGGCAGAAAGGAAAATTGTTATATTGAAAAAAACGTCCAAAGCTGAACACAAAAAGTGAACGAATTCAAAGTCGGCACCTGCACATCTCACTGCAAAACGTCGCGAATTTAAAATTTCATTTTTTTTTTCAAAAATGTTTTATGCGTTGAACGTTCACTTCAATTCAACTCATCCTGAGAAAAATACAAGTGTTCATCAATTAATATTTGCTTATTATTCCTCACTCGAAATCTACAAATTAGTTTTTTTTAATCGAAAAATTCAATGAAATTTTAAATTTGCGCCGTTTTTTGGACGTTTTTTTTTCGCATTTTTCATCAGCTCTGACCATAGAGTTTGTCTTGAAATGTTCAAACTAATATTCAGCTCCGACGATTCCAAAACGTGTTCGAATGATTTCTGAAGTTTGTTTCCAATATTCTAATTGCCCTAGTTCCACAAAAGTGCGAACGTCTTTTCAAATCCAAACCGATTCACCATATTTTGCTCGCAAAAATCACAAAAAAGTTGCGCAATCGGATCTCCTCTCAAGTAATCCGATCCTCCTCATTTTCATTCATTCCATTTGTATCATTTACACGTCTCTCTCCGTTTTGTTTTTCATCGAGAGCGGAAGTAGTCATTTTCATCATCGACATTTTTGAATTCGCACTCGCTCGCGCGGATTAACAAGTGAGAATAAGACGACCGCAAACAGAATGTTTCTGTTTTTGCTGCTCTCTTTTTTTTGTTGCTGTTGTGCTCCTCATAAAAATATTATTGTTTTGTGTCGTCGATGCTCTTCTCGATGAGAAGGTAAACAATGAAAGGGGAGAAAAAAAGAGGGCGAGAAACATGAATTTTTATTTTTTCAAAATATATATACAAGTTAGTTAAGGTTAGTAGATTTGATTTCGATTACAGTGGATTCGTTGGCTCGGTTTTTGTTTTGAGATTCACTTTATGGTGCAGTTGAAGAATTAGTTTCGTAGCAGTGGCGGATCATGACTGATAGCTTGCCCAACTACTCCCATCATTTCATGCAATTCTTCTCCATCGCCCAGTGGTCGTGGTGTGAGCGGCGGCCGACACCGTAACAAACTACGGTATCTCGGGAATTTCCAACATATGACCGATGCAATTACAATAATTGCGAGTAAAAGGCAAACGAATGCAATGATTACCTCTCTGTTTTCCTCCAATGCATCTGAAAAATAATGAATAAATTTTAGGGTTCGGGAGAGAGTGAGGTCGTATCTATCTTGAACAAAAAATAAGTTGTGTTTGAATAAGAGAGTACCACTGACATTGTCAACAAACGGAAAACATTAACCATGAAAAAGCTAATCAAAATGAAGAAAGTTGAAGCGATTTCAAACTGATCATTTTCGAATGAATGGATCGCCTACCAAGAAAGAAAAATTATATATCCATATTTTTAGAAAGTTTATGCGATAAAAGAAAAATCGTTTAGTGTTAAAACATGGAACTTTCGGTGTTTCAGCTGACATGAAGTGAAAATGTCTATACTTGACCTGGCGATGTTGTTTGGAGATATGCAATATAATAACTTCTCTTTATATTTTATTGCGATTAAAATTATCAGATTTTATTTTTAATAACTTTCAGAAAAAAAATACCTACCTAGGTGAGAAAACGATAACACTTGTGTTGTGGTTGTTGCTTGTGTGGTGGTGGTGGTGGTGGTTGTTTTAGGAATACTACACGTCTTCTCATCTTCTTCCAACATTTCCGGTTTATTGCATGCGCAGACTCCTTCTCCCGATGATGATGATCTACAGAATCCGGAACAACTCAAATCGTTGTTTGTACATGGATCATCGGGACACTTCTCTTGACTCATATCAATGGCAGCAAGAAACGTAAGATCACGATTTACTTGCAGAATTGTTCGCCTATCTTCCATGTTGTTTTTATGAATAGCCACAAATTCACTGCCGTTGTGGAGAAAAATGAGATTGTTGTTGACGATTGCGATATCACCGTATTGCGATAAGATATCATCTGCATACATCAAGTCCTGAAATAAAAAATTTTACGAATAAAAAAAGTAAGTCAGAACATTATTGATCGGAAACGGAAAAGTATTTACCTCTGAAAATTCTCCATTATAATCACATCGAGTAACTTGTTTTCGTTTCAAATGAGAATAATAGATCTTCCTGGCTTCTCTGTCAAGGGTCAATCCATAAACAAAATCCAGCTTTTGAACTATTGTCTTCTGAAACATCAAAAGTTATTGTTTTAGCTTTTCCCCACAGATTATTCTTACATGATCACTGCCTTCTATCTTGAACGATTCAATTGATGCACCATTTTGGTTGTTGTTAGAAAAATATAATGATCTGGAATTTTTTTTTGCATTCTTTGAACGTTAATTTATTTTCATACTTTGTACATTCCTCATATTGCAAATGGGCGAAAAAATCCTTTCTATTCTTCGATTCATAAACAACTGTCAGTGTTCGATCCTCAGTCTCCAGGTTGACTTTCATGATTTGATACTTATTGTCATTGATAAAATACAAATCTTGACTGGATACATCTAATGTTAGACCCGTGGCAATTCCATCAATTTTGACAACTGGCTCGCAATTTTGACCATCCAAGTTCATTGAAAAAATACCACCTTTTTCCGAATAGTAGATTTCATTCGTCTTGTTACTAATAGCTAATGACGTAGGTTTGTTAGTGTTTTTATGGTAACAGATTGGTCTTATAATGCTATCTCGTGGTTCATATGAATTGTTGTCCGGGTTGAAAAGCGAAATATATTTGGTATCCAAAAACGCCAAAAATTGAGAATGATCTATAAAATTTGTTTTTTTTTCTAACCCATTCAAAAATTAACTCACTAGCACACTTTCCATTCAATCTCCAATGATTGTCTTTGCATAGACATTGTTTCTTTCCATCACCAACAACACAAAAACCTTCACATCCTCCATTTTGATGTGAACATTCTGTCAGAGGTTTAGGTTGGGAAGCATCAATTATGGCGATCTTGGTTTCTTTAAAAACCATATACACGCTAATTTCTTCAACTTGCGTGAAGCCTTCGAGGTTCCGAATTGCGCGAGAAACAGATTTTTGGCTGAAATTTACAATTTTGTTATGTCAAAATTGAAACTATGTATTCAGCGAGTGAAACATTTTTTGGTTAGACTAATTAAAACGTGGATATCAATGACGATACAAAATAAAAAAAACAACCTACTCATTAAACGCGTATAACTCATCATTGTTGATTTTGAAACTGTGGATCTTCTTGAGAGGCAATACTACTGAAGCATTTTGGTTTTCACCATTATAGTCAATACATTCAATATGATTTTCGCCCCATCTTTTATAGAAAACTCTTCGGTGCTTCTTGTCCAGGGAAAATTCGGGATGGCGTTCAGATAATATCACTTTGACATCTTTCCCATTCATGTTCGCAGATCTGACATCTATGGGTGTCGAGTAAAATATTTTACCATTTATCTCGTCAACTTCTATGCGTTGACCACACATCAAATGATTTTGGCGAATGAGATAAATCTTTTCGAGATTATGATTGTACATAGCTATGTGACACACTGAGAAACAGATGTAGATTTTTTGAATGAAATAATTGATCACTTACGATCTGATGTCGATGATTTTTTGACTAGTTTCTGAGTCATAACAACGACATTGCCAGTCACTACATCAACATCCAGAGCCTCCATTGATATATCGGTGCTGTCAACTGTTTTGCCAATAAACGTTCCATTAGATGAAAACTTCCACAATGCATTTTCAAATGTCATACCATAAACCTAAAAACAATTACGATGTTCTTTGTTAGAATTTTCAGTGAAAGTCTATTTTTGAATAAAATTCAAATTTCTTAGCTCTCATAGTCAATTTGAAACTATGCTTAACTACGACCGTTCGGTTTTGTTTTGTTTTAAAAAAATTATCATAAACCTTACCAAGTCTCTTGTATAATCGACAGCAAAGTGCAAAAAATCAATAGCATTCCCAGCAATGTTGATAGAATGTTGATTGGTCTCATCCGGCCAAGCCAGTGAAACAATACGACGATCATATGAGAGAAAGAAGAATCGTTTTTCCGGTGTTTTGCACTTTCCAGATTTCTGGTCACGAACGAGATCTTGTGGGCATTCACAAATTGTGGTATTGTCGCGCTTCCGAAGACAAATACCATCACAATCCTTGCACTGGAAGTAACTGATTTTTGTAAGTAAAAATTCAGAAAATCAGGAGTTGAAATAATTTTCGTATAAAATTAATTAATTTTCAAGCTGCGTGCTTCATACTGCTTCTGATAACTCACTTTTGTCCAATTTTCGCCTTTATGATGAACAACGATCGAATTCTTCGAAGAGCTATCTGGCAAACGGATGGAAAGTGATGACTCTCTGAAATAACAATTGCGATTGAAAGCTTGGAATGTGTTAACTAACAGAACACTCAATGGATCAAATTTTTTCAGAACCATCTCCTTATTGATTGTATCGAACTCAGTGATAAAGACATCACCAGTTTTGGAGTCAACTGCAATTGATCGAGCGGCTTTTTCATATATTTTGACTTTCAAAGGTTTTGTATTCACTACGACGATTCGGTCAGATTTCGATAAGAGATACAAAACTTTCTTATATTGATCAGCAACCATCTGAATGAAGTCACCATAATGAAGGTTAACATCCAGTTGTCTGACATTGGAACCATCTGTGAATGCAGTAAACAGATTTGTTCGATTTGACAACCAGTATAAGCGATTTTCTGATTGAATCAGACAAATATCCCTTATGTCATAGAGTGTCCAACCATTTGCTTCAAACTCGATCAATGTCCTCCATTTTCCCTCCGAGTTCATCACAGAAATCAGATTTGAAGTTGTGAAATATGTGGTAGAAGTTAATGGATCAACAGTCATCCCAGTAATATAGTTCCTTCCTTTGTAGAGTTCATCGTAGAAAGCTTCATTGTGAATATTTACTCCTGAATAAGTGCTGCTGTTGAACATAACTTTTTGTTTGATACTTGCAGTGTCCGAAAAATCGAGCGAAACAATTGCATTAGTATCCACAAATATCATTTCTTTCGAACTTGAGCTGACAGGTTTCAAATCGAAGTTCTTGTACGAGTCAACTTCTAGATTTCTCGAAATTTCGTAGTGGAACATTGGCTTTGATGGTTCATTCAAATCGATTCCGATGATGGAGTCGTTTGTCATGAGAACTACCGATCGATGGCTCGTCTCACATTCTCCTATACCAATTGTCAATACGAATACGAATGCGGATATCCAAAACTTCATAGCCTTCCCGATCGATCGAGCTATATTCATGAACCGAGAAGAATTGATGAAAACTACACATTTTCGAAAATGAATTTATAGTTTGTTGGGAAATTGAATTTTCCCAGAGTGAAATAGATCAAAGCTAAAATTTATCGAAAATATTTTTTGAAGAAACATGTGTTTTCACAGAATGGTCTCGATACGATTCAACTGTTTGTGTAGTTCTCCAAATTTTTTTTCTCGTTTATTTTCGAAACAATAACTTTTGTGACAAAATCGAACGCTTGAATTCTTCATCTCAAAACAATTGTGCTTAAATATTTAGATGGTCAACATCGGAAAGCTTAAAAAAACTTTTACGGCAGAATTTATTTTTCTTCAACTAAAATATCGTAACATATTAATTCATCCGATTTTCAATTCGCAGTTTAGTGATAATTGACCTATAAATAAAACTATAGAATCGAAATTTTTGAGCCAAGAATAGAACATCGAGACGAATAATATCAAATTAAAATAAAAAAATTTGAAACTCTCAAAATCAACAATTTTATAACTTATTTTTCGCAACGATCCAAAAACATCTCAAACTCAAAACATTCTTCTGTAATTTGGCTGAGAAATTCTCTATAAGCCCTCAAATAGTCTCGTGTCAGGAAATATAACATGGAAGCCGAGATAAAGAAACTTGTATGTAGCATAAGCAACGGATTCATTTTTTTTTTTGAAATATACAAATTAGTTACACGTTTAATACATTGATTTTCGATGCTCTTCGACGGATTTGTCCTTCGGGCAGTTATTCGACAACTAGAGGCACTTGCATCTCAATTTGTTCTCCATTTTCTTCTCCATTTTCTCCTAGACGGCGATTTCGATTCTGCCAATTCGCTTGTAAACGTCCATTCTTGTAGACCATAAAAAGTATAAAAGATACAAATGCAGCTATACCAACAATAACAGAAATCCAAATTATCCATGTTTTGTATGGCGAAGAATTAACTGAAAAAAGTCAAGATGAAAGTGATGCTAAAGAATTCATTTTCGAAATTTCGATAAATTTTTGCACTATAGCTTCAATTCTACTAAAAGAGCAACTATTTAGATAAATTATCAACAAAAAAACACAACATACAACACCTCATGAAATGAATATTTTTCCTGTGCCCGTATTCATGAAAATACGTACATTAAAGACACTGAACAATACATTGTACCGTATTCATGAACGCTTAAGTATCAAACAATTTCATGATGGCGGGGCTCATCTCATGATCCTACTCTTTTGAGTAAAACTATAAAAAAAAGAGGAAAAACCCACTCTGAAAGATTTCACCACAACGACGTCCATACATATTGACATGACAATCACAGTATGGTAATTCGTGTTTCAATCGCGCGAAACATGTTCCGTTGTTCTTGCAGTAGTTATCACAGTCATGGTACGCGCAGTTGTCACCATAGAAGCCATCAGTACAATTACATCTTGGTGAAAACGGTGGAGCATCTGGACACTTTCCACCATTGAGACAGTCGATAGATGCACAAGTTTTGGCTACCAGATGTTCACATCTAAATTTTTTAAACAATAACTTCTTGTTACGCCTCCGAATACTCACTGTGATCCACCAAATCCTTTTGGACAAAGGCAATCATTTTCATGATCAATGACACCACCATTGAAACAGTCTTTAAGCTCCCCAATCTTCTGATTACATCTTTCTCCATAATATCCAGGCAGACAACTACATTTCATGTTTGTTTCATTTATACTTGCACAAAATGATCGATTCTCACACACTTGCGAACAACGCGGAAAACCACACGTTTTTCCATCTTGTCCCAAAATTTTTGGTGGATGACAAGCACAAACTGCTTCTCTAGGTCCTATCGGCTCACAGAGGTCAGAACATTGTAGATCGTCGTTATAACATAGATCATCGGGACACACATCTTGATCGATCTCATAGGTCGTAAGGAACGTCAGGTTATTCCCAGTTTTTATAATTGTTCGCATTTCATTCGTGTTATTTTTATGAACTGCCACAAATTCACTGCCGTTGTGAAGATAAATGAGATCGTTGTTGAGAACTGCAATGTCACCATAATCCGACTGATTGTTATTAACATCCATCAAATCCTGAAGATTAATAAAATTGATTTGAACACTTTATGTACTTAATAAAAGTTTAATGATTTTGAAAAATCGGCTGGTCTCCCAATGGGTTATCAAGCGAGAGATTCAACTTATTTTGAAAAGCTATGAGTTTTTTTTTTTATTAATAAACACTAGGATCATACCTCGCACAATCTCTGGAGTACCAGAGGTTTTTTGGAAATCCAAAAGCGATTCCAGACGGGCAAAATTTTTTCTGAGGCTGTAAAGAGCTAGCCGGCCCCCTTTTTAGTGACGAGCTAGACGGGCAAATTTTTTTGCTAAGCGAATTCAGGCGGACACTTTTCAAAATTTTTTTATCTCCACAGCTTTGTGCGAGGTATGACTAGGATAATTTCGGTCAAAAATTGAATACCTCTGAATATTTTCCATTGTAATAACATCGAGTGATTTGTTTTCTCCTTTTATGAGAATAATATATCTTTCCGGCTTCTCTATCAACGGTCATTCCATAAACAAAATCCAGTTGTTCAACTATTTTACTCTGAAACATAGAAAACTAATTTATATATCATATAAATTATTCTCACATGATCACTTTTGTCTATTTTGAATGACTCAATTGATGATCCATCTTGGTTATTGTTAGAAAAATATAATGATCTGGAAATTTTCTTCAATTTTTAGAAGTCATGATGTCTGACCTTGTGCATTTTTCATATTGCAAATGAGAGAAAACATCTTCTTTATTCTTCGATTCATAAACAACTGTTAGTGTTCGGTCTCCAGTTAACAAGTTGACTTTCATGATTTTATATTTGTCATGAATAAAATACAAATCTTGATTGGGTACATCCATTGTCAAACCAGTAACAAGCCCATCGGTTTTGACAACTGGGGTGCATTTGGGAAAAACCCAAGCGAAACGATATGGCATTGAAAATATACCGTTTTTGTCCGAATAGTAGAAGTTATTCGTTTGGCTATCGTAGGTTATTGACAAAGGAATTGGTTCACATGAGGCCACAATAGATTCACCAAATGGTTGAAACGAATCCTTATCCGGGTTGAAAAGGGTAGTATAATTGCGTTTCAAAAAAACCAAGAATTGAGAATGAGCTGTGAAAATCTAAGTTTTGTTTATGGAACACTCGAAACTAATACCAAACAAACTCACGTTCACACTTCCCATGGATACTCCTATAATGGCTATTGCATAAACATTGTTTCTTTCCATCAGAAATGATACAAAAATAATCACATCCTCCATTTTTATTTGAACACTCTGTCGTAGGTTTTTCTTGTGAAACATCCATTATACCGATTGTGTTTTCATTTGGAGATAAATATGATAAGCTAATTTCATCTTCACGAACGTATTGATCAGCATGATGAGTTACGCGATGAAGTTTCTTCTCTCTGAAATTATATGGACAAATAATAGAACCTTTGAAAAAACCAATATTTTAGTGATTTTACAAAAGATCAAAATAATTCGGAAGTCTAATAAAAATTATCCTCATAAGCTACGTTCCTTTTTGTCACATGTACCCACCGTATAATTTATAATTTTTGAAAACCTTTTTCGATGATTTTTATATGAAACTTGCAATAATATTCCAAGTTTCAAGAATAGAAAAAAACAAATTCCGCATATTTAGCCCTTTTTACAGCTTTACGAGGAAACTAGTTCATTTTTTGTGGTTAAGCGCGGTATGCTGATGTAAGGATCGATGAATTGAGTAACTAATTGACTAAGTGAACATGAGAGGATGTTACATGGAGGACTGGAAAACTATACATATTTATAAAGTCACTAAATAGTAATCTAATTTGATGTATACGTCTGATTGAATTCTATTGAGCGATTTTATTTTCAGGAATAATAGAGTTAAGAAGAATAGCTACTATAGTTACTATAGTATCCGTTCGCTCGTACGATATAATCGAATTATGTAAATTATTTTCTGAAATTAAATCAAAAATTTAAAGAATATTATGGTGATGTAAACACTTTGCCACTAAGTAAAAATAACACGAAAATTAGTTTTCATGAGTGGAAAAAACTACAGCAATGAAAAGAAATTTAGGAAACGAACGACCTACCTGTCTAACAAATATAACTCTTCATTGGTGAATTTCAAACTGATAACGTTTTTGAGAGACAAAACGACATAAGAGTTGTTACCATCATAGTCAACACATTCAATATTATCTCCGTTGCCCTCTTTATAGAAAATTTTTCGGTTCTTCTTGTCCAGTGAAAAAATGATATCCTTTCCAGAGAGGACCAGTTTAATATTTTTTCCATTCGTATTCACAGAATGTATACCTTGCTCTGAGGAGTAAAACATTTTACCAATAATCTCGTCAATTTCTATTTTTCCTATGCGTGATACATGCTGTTGGAAGAACAACAAAGGTCTATCACCGCGATCATAGGTGTTCCAGTCATGAGTGAGGAAAGGAGCGTACATTTTAATAGTACACACTGAAAAAACAGATCCAGAACTGCATGATACAACACATTACTCACGATGTTCCAGAATATGATCTGTAGTTCCATATATATGTTTCACTTCATCTGCTTCAGTAATAACCACTATATTACCACTCACTGTATCTACATCCAGAGATGAAATGAAATAACTAGTGTCATCAAATGTTTTGATTATAAATGTTCCATTTGGTGAAAACTTCCATACTGCATTTTCCAATGTCGTACCATATATCTGCAAAAATGATGACGAATTCATGTATGATCAATAATGGTCTTACGAAGTTTCTTGTATAATCGACAGCGAAATGCTCGAACTCGATTGCATTTCCAGCAATGTTGATAGAATGTTTAGTGGTATTATCCGGCCAACTCAGTGAAATAATACGACTGTTTTTTGACAGATAGAACAAACGTTTTTCCGGTGTGTTGCACTTTCCAGATTCCTGGTTACGAATGAGATCTTGTGGGCATTCACAAATTGTAGTATTATCCCGCTTACGTAGACAAATACCGTCACAATCTTTGCACTGAAAATTTCGGGTTTTTGGTAAAAGATAAATGTCGAAATTAGAGAAAGCATAGTGAATGTTATTCAATTTTTGAGCTATATTGTGACGTAATCATTTGCTTTCAAAAAACTCACTTCCGTCCAGTTTTCGTCGTTACGATGTACAAGAAGAGAATGATTTGTAGGATTAACTGTAAGACTGATGGATAATGATGACTCCCTGAAAGAACAATTTCGATTAAGAGGTTGAAATGTGTTAACTCGCCCAAGAGCATTAAATGGATCAAATTTCTTCAAAAACAGCTTCTCTTTGATCGTATCGAACTCAGTGACGAAGACATCACCGGTTTTGGAGTCAACTGCTATTGATCGTATAGCTCTTTCGTATGTCTTGATTTCCATATTCGTTGTATTCACTACGGTGATTTGGTCAGATTTTGATAAGAGATACAGAACTTTCTTGTTTTCATCAGCTACCATTTTAGTGAAATCGTTACGAAGAAGATCAACATTCAACTTTTTGATATCGGAACCATCTGTGAATGCAGAATACAGATTTGTTCGATTTGACAACCAATATAAGCGACTTTCCGATGAAATTAGACAGATATCACTGGTCGCATTGACTGGTTCATCATTTTCATCAAATTCGATCAATGTCCTAAATTTGCCACCTGAGTTCATCACAGAAATGAGACTTGAAGTTGTGAAATATGTTGTAGAAGTTATTGGATCGACAGTCATTCCAGTAATAAAGTTCCTTTCCAGGGTGAATTTCTCATCGGGTCTATAGATTCTTCGATAAGTGCTGCTGTTGAACATAACGTTTTGTTTGATATTGTTAGTATCCGACAAATTGAACGAAACAATATTGTTCGCATCCACAGCCCTCAATTCTTCCGAATTCGAACTGGCGGCTTTGAAACTCACGTACCAGAATGGCATAAATTCAATTAGTGGGTTCCTTGTAATTTCATGGCGAAATGTTTCTTTCGGTGTTTCAGTCGGATCGATTCCGATGATGGATTCATTAGTCATCAGAAATATCGATGGATGACTCGTCTCACATTTTCCTATTCCAATTGCCAATACGAATATGAATGCGGATATCCAAAACTTCATAGCCTTCCCGTTCAATCAGGCTATGTTTGTGAACCGAGAAATGATGAAGACTACACATTTTTTGAAACGAATGTTGAATTCCCTGAAAATTTGACATTTCCCAGGATAGCGGTGGATCAAAAGCAACAGTGATTTGAATTCATTCAAATTTTCAAAAATAATTTTGTTCAAAGGAACATTTGTTTTCACAAAATGGTCTCGACACGAATTCTCGATTTGTGTAGTTCTGTGGAATTTTTTCTCTATATTTTTGAAACCAGGCAGCATGCGTACATGGATTTTTTGTATTGTTCATCTAACCAGGTCATCCAACGAAAAGTAGATCAAATTTTGAAAAGTTTCGAATTCTCTCAATTTTATATACTATTTCGTCGGTTCAAACTACATATAACTTTTTTTCATTGCATTGGATGACCTGGTTGGATGAACAATATGATTATGTGAAATATTTTTTGTGAATTGTGTTTTGTGAAAAATAATTAACCCGCCGAATCCCTGCTTTTTACGGTTACAGTATTCAACATTTTCCAAGTCGACCAAAAATGAAATAAATAAAAGTGGGTTTAAAAAAATCATATATTGCATTAAAAAATTCTAAATTTTTCGAAAACCACATCTTTTTTAGAACTTCACTGTTTCCTTCATTTAAGTGAAACATTGAAAATGAGAAATTCAACGACTCAGAAAATTTGCTGACTGACTCGACCTAGTCTTATCCAGTAAAATGCACCCTTGAATTGTAGCCACGTGTCCCTCCGGACTACAAGCCCCGCCCACTTATGGTGGTATAAAAGGGCCATTCGATCCTCATTTCCCTCTCTCTGTCATTATATTGAATAATTGTGTTGTTGTTGTGACAAGTGCA
>LR549649.1:0-23931 GCA_900536415.3 Caenorhabditis sp. 38 MB-2015
ATTCCTTCTTTCATACTGTGAATTGTTTTTATTTCCGCTATGATGAAACGAATATAAATGTTGAAATTCAATTTTTTATAATAACCAAATTCAGAGATATTGCTTTAGAATATGTACTTTGTACTCAATTCAAAATATTCAAACTTTTCAAATTTTTGAGCAGGTGTTACTAATTAGATTGATTAGTGTACATCAATCAATTTCAAAAAACATCTAATTAGATTACACTTTGCGCAGGTGTTCATCAAGTTCTATTCAAAATGACTGAAAAGAAAGAGAAAGACAATAAATTCAAAAGCAGGTTCATCGATTCATCAGAGTGCACTAGCTATGAGTATGTATTCAAATTTTGGGTTTATCAAAGTACATATGAGAAGTGCAAAATAAAATACAGTTCTTGAGTTTCAGAGCATACAAAATATGAAAAAAAAAATCATGTTTGGGGTTGAGTAAGGCTATCAAATAGCTTGTTTCTCACTTTAATTTCTAATCGTTTTTGATGTCTTTGGATGGAGGCCAATCATTGATCAGCTGAGTTCAAAAGTGGATAACTTTTTGATGTATTATGAATGCACTGTACTAATTGGTTGAAGATGATATTAAAGTTATATAGATAGGTCAATCCACCTCAACGTGATCCACTTTTTTATCTACTCAATCTTATCAGAAAATAAATAAAAAATGCTGATTGAAGAAGTTCTACCAGCTAACTTTCTACCTTTAATTTAAGTTCCAGATCTAGGTTATATGAGTTTGAAAATCAACCCTATTGTATTGAAAAACGACAAATCATTCTACATTCTGGATATCATAGTTTGAGCGAATGGTGTTTAGAATTTAGAAATAATCTAATCTAGTTAGTCCCGTATTACAATAAAAAATTGTTGATGAACCCCTATGGATTTCATTATTTCCCAAAACCATGAAAACCCCAGATTGGAACATTTTTGGGACCATAACATACCAGAACATCTTGATCATGATGATGTTCTCGTTATTTTATGGACCTAAAAAATATTGCCAATCTTTAGAATATATTTACATCGTTTTCAAGTGAATACTAGTGAATATATGTAGAATCGGAATGAGCTGAGTTGACATCAAATGTTTTTTTTTTACCACGACTATGACTCCGCCCATTTCTCTCTGGTTTCTCTGCTTCTAAAAATTCTAAAGCTTCTACTTACTTTGAAACTCCGCCTCTTTTTGTTAACTCGTGTTACTCGTTTGAAATTCATATTTTCTCGAGGTATTCCTAAGTTTCAGACATATGTGTATTCCTATCTGTCACATTTTCTGAATTTTGAAATTAAAAGATCTCATAAGGGATAGTTAGCATATGATATGAAACTATCCAATTGACATCTTTTAATTTTGAAATATTAGTAGTGAACTTGTTCTATACATATATTCATAGTAGTATTTTTGGGCTATTCTATGGAGCATTTCAGAATTCTTCAAAGATAAACTAGGAATAAAGGTCAAAATTTCTGGTATTCTAAATGGGAGAGTTACCTTGTCAACCTTCAAACTTTTTTAGAACACCGAAAATGAATATATTCAAATTTTCACAATAATTTTCAATTAATTAATTCGTTATGTGAATTTTCATAAACACTGAATATTACGTTTTCGTCTTCGTTCTCGAATTTCGGTGAGAAAATGTAATTATAAAATGAATATGTAATGCGCTGGCCGTTTTTATTGTTGTTGAAAAGGTGCTAATTGTTTTAATGGTACGGTAGACCATTAGTGTGAACAGAAAAGTTTTTTTCGAAGTTCAGTTTTATTAAAAATCACAAAATTCATATACAAGAACATACATAATAATCAAATTGAAGTTAAATACAAATAAAAATATGGGCTCATTCAGTGTGCCTGGAAATAGTGGTAATAATCAAATACATATATACAAAAAAAACTACATGGCAAAGAAAAATACAAAAAATAGTTCTATGGTTAGTTGTTCTGTTCCAGGGCAAAATTACCATTGCATTTTTTTTCATACATTTTGTTGATCAAGATCGTTTGAAAAGTCCATTTTGACAAAGACGAAATAAGCCATTCCATCAAAAGAAGATGAGTGACAATAAAGCTCTAGAAAAAATATTACTGTTTCGATGTAAAATGAAATCGTCACTTACAATTTTTTTAATAATTCTTGAGATAAGGAAGTGTTTTGGTTTCTTTTCTGGAATCCAGTTGCATACAATTTTGACTTTGACCAAATAAATATTATATTTGAAGGGTTGAAGTCGGATCTCGTTCTTGTGGATTTGTGTTTGCATACTTCTTGAAAATAACGAAGTTTGTGTTGAACATGATGATCAAAGAAGTGTTATTCCAATGATGAAAATCGACCGGATTAAAGTCATCCTGCTCGTTAATTGTACAAATTTGAAATTCCACATTGTCTGCATCAGTAACATTGATGGTTTGAAAGCCGTGTATAACAAAAGGCTCGACCAGATGTTGTAAGTATTTCTGTTGGCTATATGAATGTCCATAGAAACCAGAAAGGAAACATAATACAAGACAGAACACTCCCAACATGATTGAATACAAAATAGAAGAATAGAATAGGATTTTCTGCGCGGCGACGCTGTGTAATTGGCGTGAGAGTTTGATATAATAAACGTTCACTGGGTGGGGTTTCATTCTTTGAGAAAGGGCTAATTGTTTTCATGGTATGGTGATTACTAGTGTGAATTTAAAAAAAAAAACCACACATAAGAAAATACATACACTCAAATTAAAATTTGGATAAAAAGTAGAACATTTGATTGTAAGGGTATTTTTTTGTTCCAGAGAGAAATCAGGATTCCATTTTCTCATACATTTTGTTAAACAAGATCGTTCGAGAAGTCCATTTTGACCAAGACGTAGTAAACCATCCCATAAAAGAAGACGAGCGGCAATAAAGTTCTAGAACAATTATTACTGATTCGAAATAAAATGAAAGCGCCACTCACATTATTATAATAATATTTAGGATGAGGTACTGATTTGGTTCCTGTTCTGGCACCCAGTTGCAAACAATTTGGACTTTGACCAGATAAATATTATATTGGAAGGGTTGAAGTCGGATCTCGTCATTTGTGGAGTTATGTTTGCATACTTCTTGAAAAAATGCGTCGTTTGTGTTGAACGTGAGGATCAAAGATTTGTTCTTCCAATAATAATTCATCTCATTGTTAAAGTCATCCAGCTCGTTAATGACACGAATTAGAAGTTCTACATCGTCTGCACCAGTAACGTTGATGTTTTGAAAGCCTTGAATAACAAAAGGTTCGACCAGAGATTGCAAGTATTCCTGTTGGCTATCTGAATGTCCATAGAGACGAGGAAGAATAAATAATACGAGACAAAGTACCCCCAACATCATTGGATAAAAAATGAAGGAACAAAGTAGAATATTCAACGCGGCGCTGCTGTGCGATTGACGTGAGAATTTGATACTGTAAGTGATGTATGATGTTTTTTGATTGTCAACAAATTTGAAGAGTGAAAACAAAAAAAAAACTCCGAAAATACAATTTTATGTTAACCAAGGGATAAGAAAATTGAAATTTAATTAAAAAAAATTTTTTATTGAGTAAATGCAAATAAAAATAAGACAAAGAATATGTTAGTTTTTGTGTGCACAATCAGCAGAGTGCTCTTCGGAGAGAATGAATTGCTCGACTACCAACGAGGCATTCGAAATTGTTGTTGGTGAACTGGCCAATGGAGGTTGCTGATCGACTGTAGTCGAGATAGATATTGGCTCACCATATGAAGTGACGGATCTCGATGAGTGAAAGGATGTGTTTGGGGTGTTAGCAGCAGGCAGATCTTGTGGGGAATTCAGTGCAGCGGTTGATTGTTCGAGGGATAACGGGGATGTTGAGAATGTTGTTGGTGGAGTGATCAATGGAAGTGGTTGATCTACTGTGCTCGAGATTGAGATTGGTTGAACATATGAAGTGAAAAAAGGTGTCGATGAGAAAATCGATCTGTTTGGATTGTTGGCAGCGGGCTGTTGTTGTGTTAAATTTGTTGCTGCGATGAGCTGTTCGAGTGATAACGAGGATGTTGGAAGTGTAGGTGATGCTTCTGTTGATGAACTTGATTGATTGATTGTGGTCGAGATTGAGATTGGTTCAATATATCGAGCAAGAGAAGGTGTCGATGGGAAAATTGATCTGTTTGAATTGTTGGAAGCGGGCAGTTGTTGTGAACAATTTGTTGTTTTCATGAGTTGTTCGAGTTCCAATAAGGTATCTGATATTGTTGTTGGTGAACTGGTCAATAGAGTTTTCTGATTGACTGTATTCGAGATAGAGTTTAGCTCAACATATGAAGTGAAAAAAGGTGTCGATGGGAAAATTGATCTGTTTGGATTGTTGGCAGCGGGCAGTTGTTCCAGTGATAACGAAGATGTTGGGAGTGTGAGTGGTGGAGTGATCAATGGAATTTGTTGAGCAACTGTGGTCGAGAGTGTGATTGGCCTAACACATGGAGTGAAAGCGGACCTTGATGAATGAAAGGATGTGTTTCGATTGTTGCCAGAGGACAGTTCTCGTGATAAACTTGCTGCGACTAGTTCTTCGAGTTTCAACAAAATGTTCGGAATTGGTTTTGGTGTTACTGGAATTGGTCGATGGATTTTGGTCGAATTCAATATCGGACAGAATGATGGTTCCATTCGAGAAGAGGGTTGAGAAAAATAATCATAGCCATTATCTATAGGTGGGGTCCAAATAGTTTCTTCTTTATCATTCTCCTTATAATTTGGGGTAATACAAACGTTTCTTGAACGAGACAATCTGAGCGCAGCTTCATCTTGACGCTGTTTAAATTGTCGAAGTTGCCCAATCACGTTTTTGGCATCATTCAACAACACGGATGTGCAGATTCCGCAAAAGCAATCATTATACGGACAACGTGAGGCATGATCGAAATTGAAAACAGAAGTGAGTCCATGTTTTTCGCATCTCCCACATATTATACGAGCGGCTGTGAAATGTATTTTGCTTATTTGGAAGGACAGAAAATTTTAACTTACTTTCTTTCAAACCCTTTTTACGCAAGGGCATTGAAGGTTTTGATGGAGGCGAACACTCGGCACAATTGCAAATTTGTTCTGGATATGAAAAAAACTTTTTTAAAAAAGCGAGAAAAAAAGTAAGAAAGAAGTATGTATTGTTCATTGATGCTCATTCAGGCTGTAAGTCCAAAAGAAAATGACAAAAAAAAACAATAAGGAAATACATGGATCGGGTAAAAATATGAGAATGGGAAGAAAAACGCCGAAGTGGGCGTATGGTCTATTAGTGTGAGAGTTTGTTATTTGTTTGTGGTATGGAATTTTTTTTTCACTGTTTTTGTTTTTCAGTTGGAGAAGGATCAGATATTTTGTGATAAGTTCGCTGAATCTGATGACATCCACATCAGCACCCATGTCCCCACCATAGAACACCCAAATATCTGTCATTAAAACGGAACTTCACTACATCATAGAACACCTAGGTCTCCACCATCCACATCCATCTGTGATCCTACATCAACCATGGGGGGGGGATAAATCCCTCAACTAATTGAATAAATATCAAATAGGGAGATTCAATTTTCACGCGGCGCTGTTATGCGATTGTCGTGAGAAATTGCGGGGTACTGTAAATTATATATTATAATGTTTACATTGTTATGCTTCCCAAGGATTAGGCAACTGTGAATTCACACAAGGGCTTTGTTTTATAATTTTTGAGGGAATCGTGAAGCTAGAGAAGAAAAAAAGAGGTGGGTAGATTATTAGATCGAATCAATCACCGATAACAAATTTATCGATGAATTTACCATCAGAAAGACCATTATTCAGATCTTCATTAGCGCGTGAATAAATTTTTTTGAATTTTGGATACCCTGGAAGTAATGTAAGATACTTCCTGATAATCAGGTCACTTTGGCGGGATGAGTTTCATTAGGAAGAGAATGAAACAGATAAAGGGTATAAAACAGAACCTTTGAATATTTATAATTGGTGTTTAGCATATCGAAATTAAACTTAGACGAAGAATATGTTAGTTCATGTGAAGACAGGCAGCAATCTGCTCTTCAGAGAGAATCGAGATGAGTTGTTCAATTTCCAACATGGAATTAGAAATTGTTGTTGGCGGACTGGTTGAAGATGTATTTGGATTGTTGGCCACGGCCATTTTTTGTGTGATATGTGTGGTTGCAAAGGGTTGTTCGACTGATGACGAAGAGTTCAAGATTGGAATGCAGGATGACTCTATTTGCGAAGAGGATTGAGAAGGGGGGTAATTGATAGATGTGCTCCAAACAACTTTTTCCTCATTATGTCCAACATTTGGGGCAATGCGCAAGTGTACAGCACCACTCTTCGAACGAGATAACCTTAGCAATGCTGAATTCTGATTCGGGTTTTGAAGTCGAAATCGCATAGTTACGTTTCTGATATTTTTCACCACCACAGATTTGCAGGTTCCACAAAAGCAATTATTATACGGACAACGTGAGGCATGGCCCTTTATTAATGATGTGATTCCATGTCCTGCGCATTTTCGACATGTTGTACGAGCCCCTGTAAAATGAACATTTCTCTTTTTTTGAAGAACAGATAATTTTAGCTCACTTTTTCTCGAACTTTTGTAAGTCATAGGGATTGGAGGTGTTGATTTGATATTTCGTGGAAAACTGTGTTGTTTTAAATCTGGAAGAAGTGAGGAAGGAAGAGGGTAAAAATCAAAGAATTAGAAAATTGGTACTTTTATGCACATTCAGGCTAGAAATCTAAAAGGGAACTACAAAGAAAAACAGAAGGAAACATCGTCGTCATGAATGGGGTAAAAATAGGAAAATGAAGAGAATAACGCCGAAGTGGGCCTATGTTCTATTAGTGTGTGAGTTTGTTATTTGTTTGTGGTATGGAATTAGTTTGTTTTTGTTTTCAAGTTGGAGAACTATCAAAACACACATCAACATCTCCATCATCGTATACCCAGGTCTCCAATATCACAAATTAGGTCTCCACCATTAACACCCATGTCCCCACCATGTCACCCTACACAAATTTTTTGCGTGAGACTTTTCTCTTTATTTTTTATGATTTGGTAGATCTTTAGCCTAATTCAAAGTCGTAAGCCGTTTGATTCGAGCCGAGTCATTCATTTTTTTATTGATTTGGCTCGGATTGCAAAGAAATTAATGAAAAATGATTTCATTTTTGGACGCGTAAGGTTTTTGTCCATGCTGAACATCGTGGGGATACTGGATATTTATGTAAACGAGCTGAACTCCATTTTTTACGTGTTTCACGTGAAAAATCTGTAAACAAACTTTCTCACACGCCGATTTCAAAATGAGCAAATTTCTCTCACGCCAATTGCACATCGACCAGCGCAGATAATTTTATTTCGCCTTTCTATTCGTCGCTCAACGATGTTCAAGATATTCTTCATCCTATTTTGTCTTTTGGTTATTCCTTCTGGAACTTCAAGAAGTCAACAGGAACATTTCGAAACTCTTGTCATGCCTATTATTGAAGAATTTTTTGATCGGATTCCTGCCAGAACTGCAAACTACTTGGACTTTCAAATTCGTGTCACTGAAGAACCGTTCGACCTCAGATATCAGCTTGAATACTTCAAGAGAAACACTTCTATAACTGCCAACTACAACACAAACAACTCCGATCTCCAAGAAGAATGCAAAAAATCCAACTCAACGAGTAACGAAATCAAACTTCAACCTTTTTACTATGGCTCTTTTTTGGTCCACGTTCGAATTGAATGCAACTGGGTGGAACCAACACGGTACCCAACCAGAGACATCATTATAACAATGTAAGTAAGGAATTGATTTGAACCCCAAAACAGTTAAAACATTCCAGATTATTCGTATTGTTAGTGATCGTCATGACAGGAATGGTCTTCTACTGCGTCATTAAAAAACTTGAAAAGCCACGTGCGGAATATCTGATTCAGCTTCGGGAATACAACAACTTCTTGCTAGAATCCAACATGCGACAGCCGCAAAATAACCGAGTCTAACTTTTATTTCATATTGGTAATATTTGAACAAATAAATATTTTTAAAAGGGAGAAAGTAATGATTTGATTTTTCTTCTTGGTCACAATTATCTCGCAAACATCCACCTCTGAAAAAAATTTAAATTACCAAATAAATATCTTTAAAGTTATCTGCCAGCTGACTGCATCACGTGGATTATTATAAGTCGAAGTCATATGGCACGTCGAGAATAGTATCAATTTAAGCCATACTTTGGTTGCAACGAAAATCAGTAGAATGTATACTAACAGAAAGTGGAGAAACACTGGCCTGTGTATGGATCTCACGATGTTGTTTTCGAGTGCATCGAAGAAAAAGAAAAGAGAGATACTATAAACAAGGCGAAGTGACCTAACGAGCATTAATTGTTGTGTTGCACAACTGAAAGATCAATACATAATGTGTGTTTTTGTTGGGGTAATAAAACACCGTTGCGTAAAAAATCTCTGACAAAAAAAGAGTGTTCGGGATTTTCTATAGTATTAAAAATTGAGTACATTTAAATAAAAACTAGAGCTGTTCTCAAAGAACACAAAAAATCCAGTATTTTATGTTGTATCGACATGGAAGTAAACACAATAATTTTTAAAAACAATAAACTCTAAATTTTTTATATTCAGTGAGGAAACTTTTTTGATCATACGTGAAACTTCGGAAATGTGATCCTCGAAAGATTTTTTTATCTAATAATCTAGTTTTCGAAATAATTTCATTTGAAAAGAGAAATTTGGAAATTTTCCAAGTAAAGAAGCTGTACGTTGAAAGTTTCCAAATCTTTGACTTTCAAATTGTTTGTCTCGAAAACTAGACTTTTCGATTGAAATTCCTTCGACCTACCATTACTTATTCTTCAGTTCTCTTTTATAACATTTAATGATCATTAGGTCATTGCCCTCTTCATCCTTCCTTCTCTTCATTTGCTTTCACTGCACTCGCAAGCAACATCTGCTGTTTTATCGTGGTGAGACTCATACTCAGGAAAGCGTTATTATTCTCCCTTTTTTTCTCACACTCCTCTGCTACTATATTTTCGATTTATTTTTTTTCGAATCAAAGAATGTCCGAAGTTCGTAGTTTTCTTGACTTGCCATATGATTTACGAGTTTTTCTGATTGATGAGATGCAGCCGGCTGACAGGTTACTTTGAAGAAATTTGTTTGATTCTTTACAAACATGTTTTTACAGGTGTAGGTTTGTGAGATGTTCGAAGATTTGTAATCGAGAAGCGAAAGCATCGAAAAATTATATTTATGGTTTGGAATTAAATTGTATCATGAATGTGGTAACAATTAATATTTTACACGGCAAGTATCAGAATTACAAGGACCGCGATGATGGATACAGTTTGAAATTCGAATCTCAAAGCATCAGATAGTAAGTTCACTCCAAATCATTAACTTATGTATATGCTATTTTTTCTAGTTCCAATTTGAACAACGTTGAACTATGGAACATCGAACTGGACGATTCCATTGATCATATTGAATATGGTATCGAATATTTCAAAAACCTTCTACAATGTTATCAAGATACTGTCAAACGTTTGGAGATTGGTGATTTTTTTCTGGATTTTGATTTAAGAAACTATGATTTCGGAATCACTAGTTTAAGAAATCTTGAGAAGCTAAAAGTTTGCGGTAACATTAATTTTCTGCAATTTTTCTCAAAATCCCGAAAACCTCTGAAAGAGTTAGAAGTGTACAGAATAAACGATTGTGAAGAACTTGCAAATTGCGAAGAGGTGAGTTATAACATCATTCAAAAATGCTCGGCTAAAATTTTTATTTTCTAGATTTATGAATGTCAAAATGCTCTTACCATTGTCAATACAACTCTGAATGCTGTGCAATTGTCGAAACTATCCGCTAAAAATGTCACAATGCTCATTGAAGAACTAACCGCCGAAGATATTCTCAATTTTATCCGTTCTTGGCAAAATGGAACAAGTGGAAAGGATATTGATACTTATCGATTCTGTTTAGGTTATACCAAATCAATTCTGACCGAACTATCGTGCCTTCTAGACGTGAATTTAATGTTGTAAGTTTATGGTGTAATAGGGTGTTCCATGAGAATTCAATTTTTTCAGAGAAGGATTCAAAATCAAACATAAGAAAGACGCTGGGAAAAGTGCCGAATTACGTTACACCTTAGGCATGGTGCAATTCAAAACATCTTCTCAATTTTTTCGTGCTGCTTAAATTCTAGTTTTCAAGAACATTTCTAACCTTGATATTTTTCTTGAATACTAAATTGTTCATAAAAATCCCTCGAGGATTATATCTTAAAAATGTGATTTTTCACTTACCTATTTTCTCCACCCTTTTTTGATGTGACTGAGCCCAAACCTTGTCAACCCCCCCCCCCTTCATTGTAATGTTTTCACTTTTTCTACATATGAAAAACCGTATCTAAATGTATTTTTTTGTAAATTTCTCCAAGACGCAAAGTGTTATGTTAAAGTGTTTTATATAATGAAACAAAATGCAAATTTTTGAATAAATGTAACACTTTTTTGGTATTGTTTTTGAGAATAAGTTTATATGATTAATTTTTGTGCGTATTTGCAATAAATGTGCACAAAGCATACAAAACACGCCGCACAATAACGATTACAGTAGTTGTTCCCGCGTTGAGATGCACATGCAATGGAGCAATGACACGCTACCTTGCCGTCTTTATTGATTTTTCTTCTTCCTCTATTTTATTGAAACATTATCTGAAATGGAAGTTGTTTCTAAAAATGAAAAAGTGAGTTTAAAAATCCGAACTTGATAATTTTTGTAAGCTCAATAAAGTTAAAAATGAGAGGTTTTTACTTTATTATTCTTTTTTTTAATAGTTTCCCTACAAATTTTTTCTTGAGTCTGAGCTTTTTTGATAATTGTTTAGCAACGTTTTTGAACATTAAAAGCATCTTTAAAAAATCTGAAAAAGAAGAAAATTCCTGTTTTTTTCTACTCGCTTAAAACGTTCTCTTGTGAGACATGTATTTTCAACCATCTTCGTTTATTATGGTCATGTAGAATTCATAAATTACGTCAAAATCAATCTTCAGTAGAACCATAGTCTCTGTATTTTTTTCAAATAATATCCAATATATATGGCACAAAACACGCTGCACAACCATAATTACAGTAGTTGTTCCCGCGCTGAGATGCACATGCAACGAAGCAATTATCCGGCGTCACTCTACCTTACTGTCCGAAATCTTTATTGATTTTTTCCTTCATTCGAGACTCTGAAATGACAATTGTTTCTGAAAATGAAAAGGTGAGTTTGAAAATTCGAACTTGATCATTTTTGTAGGCTCAATAAAAGTTTTCAGATTTTTGAGCATTATGTTAAATTGCCAGAAAAGGCGCGAATGGTGGTTATTAACAAAATGCAACCAGATGACAGGTGAGGGAAATTCGAGAAAAAGGTAGGTTTTTCAATTGTATATTTTTGCAGGTGCAGATTTACGAGGTGTTCGAAAAATTGCAGCAAAGAAGCAAAAATGTCGAAAAACTTCATTTATGAGCTGAAGCTCAAGGCTTCTATCTTTGATATAACAACAAAAATTGAAGTTACATACAACAAGTATCACGAATCAAACAAGGATCAACGACAAGGATACATTCTAGAGTTTAAAAGAACAGAAAATGTTGTTCGATTAAGATAGTGAGTTGAATTCACTTTTCAAAGTTATATGATTTTTTCAGTTTCAATCGAGAAATGGTTGAATTGTGGAGCACGGATTTGGACAGTTCGATAGATATTGCTCAATATGATATTAGACACTTCAAAAAACTATTGCAATGTTATCAGAACAAAATCAAACAGCTGGAGCTAATTGAAATTTGTAGAAGCGATGATTTGAAGAACTTTGACTTTGAAATAGAAAGTTTCACAAATCTAGAGGAGCTGAGAATTCTTGGTGGATTCGACATTCTTCAATTTTTGTCCAAATTACATTTTCCCTTGAAGAAATTGTCTATTTACGATATATTCAATCAAGATATGTTTTCCGAGTGTGAAGCGGTTCGTTATACTTTTTATTTAAAACCACCCCAATAATCTTATAGATATACAAAGTTCAGAATGAACTGAGTCTCATTAGTACTCATCTAACCAGTGCACAGTTTTCCAAATTATCGGCAAAAAATGTTGATATTCCTCTTGGAAATCTCACCGAGAAGGATATATTCGATTTCATCTGTTCATGGCAAAATGGAACTATTGGGAGGGAAATCGGAATTTACATATGGTGGTTTCCTATTAAAGAGTCGAGTTTCTCTATCGAACGACTATTGAACCTTCTCAAACTGCAGCCTTCACTGTGAGTGTTCAATTGTGTAATACGATGTTTGATAAAATTCTTATTTCCAGAAAAGATGTAATCATCAATCATCACAAACAAGCTGGGGAGACAGCCAGTTTCCATATCCTTCCTTCGGCGTTGATATTCTCTGCGTGACACTTTCTATGTGATTCCCAATATAATAATAATCGAAGAAATCTGAATATTATTTTATTTCATAAGATTGTTCAGTTTATGTGTTAACATTTCTTTTTCTCTTTTTTTTGAAATAAAATCGTAAAAGCAATTTTTTAAAATTATATTCATAATAGTTAAAAATGAGAAATTTCTTACTTTAATTTCCTTTTTTTTTTTTGAAAACTTTTTTCTTGAGTCTGAGCTTTTTTGATAATTGTTTAGCAACTGTATAACAGAAGTTTTCAAAAAATATTTTTCTTCGTCTTGTCTCTTGCTAAATTTTACGTATGGATATGATTGCTAATTGTGAAGAGAGAGTGAGTTCATTTAATCAAACTAAGCCATAAAAGCAGAAAATTTACCAGATTTTCGAACAGTATCTCGATTTTGCACCAAACGTTCGAATGATGGTGATTGATGACATGAACGGCAGTGACAGGTAATATTTTTATCAAAAATGTCTTTAAGAAAATTTTTTGTTCTAGTTTTGAAACAAAACAGTATTTTTCTAGATGCCGTATGGTTCGATGTTCAAAATTATGTAAAAAAGAAGCGAAAGAGTCCAAAAACTATATTTATAGGCTGCAAATTTGTGGTAATCCTAACAGCAATATAGAAGTTGGCGTCTTGTTTGACACTGAGCAAGCAAATAGCGCTGTGTCCGGGTATATACTGTACTTCGAAGAGAAAAACAGGTCAAAATATATCACCTAGTAAGTTCAAAACACGTATTGAAAACCTTCATTGTACAAATTTCAGTGTGGATCAATTTTACGAAGTACGCTGGACGCAAAAGTTGGATAGAAGCCTTGATTTGGTTCAATACGCTGGCGAATATTTCAAAACTTTTTTGAAAAAGTACCAGAAGACAATTAAAACTATCGCTTTCGAAGGGGATAAATTTAAAAACTATGATTTTGAAATTGAAAGCTTGGATAGATTGGAAGAATTAGAAATGGATGATGCTTGGAATTTCCAACACTGCTTTTCAAAAATACCAAATCCATTGAAAAAGTTGTATATATGGACACTCGGAGATAATAAATCTGTAACAAGATGTGATCAGGTTTGTTGTGATTTTAATTTAATTTCAATTTTCGTACTAATTTTTTTCAGTTATATCAGATAAAAGATAAAGTTGTTCTTTGCAACATTGGACTCAATAATGAACAGTTCTTGCGAATGTCTGCTCGTTCAATATATATGCGGAATACTGACATGAATGAGTTGGAGTTTTTCAAATTGATTCGTTTTTGGCAAAATGGAACAAATCGCAACAAAGATGTCAGATACCATCTGAGACTGGCGGATTCAAATTTTGATGTTTCTAAACTTTGGAGGCGGTTGAGAATAAAACCTGTTGATGGGTTAGTTTGAAAGAGAGGTTCATTCTAAACTTATTTTTTTTTCAGAGAAAGATTCATAATCGAAATCAAGCACTTTCAAGAAGCTGACAAAAGAGCCATGCTAAAATATTATCTCGTCCAGCATGAAATCGACTTCGATTCTATAAATCCAGACAGAATAGATGGAGAAGATTCAGAAGACGAAGACGAAGAAGATGAGGAAGATGAGGAAGAAGAAGATGATGATGAATAGATAATTTTTTCAGATCTATTATAATGCTCTATATGCTCAATATTTAACCTCGGATTTTTTTTTCAAATTATGTTTTCAATAAATGCTTGTTTTTTTTCTTGGTTTTTTGAGATGAAGAAAGACAGAGAAATAACAGAAAAAAAAACATTTGTTTGAAAAAATTCCACGTATAATTTTATTTTTGAAAAATGTTCAGTTAATCAAAAGTTTATTTCAAGAATTTTGATTTTGTTTTTCATTTTGTTATTATTTTTGTGAATAATGTGCATACAAAAAAACAATTCACTGTGTATCCTATTGATTGCCAGTGTAGTTGGCGTCCATCACCATGAATGTGCACACAACGCGAAACAAACGCTGCAAAATAGCACTTATCGTACTTGTCTTCCCGTCGAGATCCAATGAACTCGGCATCATTTTGAACGCTACTTTATTTAAATGTCCATAGTTTTCGATAAAACAATTGTTTTATCGTCTTATTTTTTGTCAAACCTACAAAATGGAAATGATTGTCAATGAAAATGTTGAAATTCAAGTGATTGAGGAAATGGATTCGAGTTTTGATGATGAGGAAGTGGATGTGAGCGTTGATGAAGATGAAAAGGTAAGTTGTTTTTTTTAGAGAAGTCTCAGATTTGTCAAAAAAAAATTTCACAGAAATCAGTATAATGCAAAGAATACGAATTTTAAAAAATCAGACCTTGTAACTTACAAGGGACATGCAATTATAAGTCTTTGAAAATGATTTTGTGACAGCATATTTTTATTTTTTTAATGCTAACAAATGGTACTTCCTAATGTCGACTAAGTTTTTCAACTCTATCAAAAACTCGTTAAAAATAAATTTTATAGAAAAACATGATGGTGAATCTGAATTTTCATTGAAAGTCAATTGTCATACCTCATGCATGTCCCTTGTTATAATTATTTTCACTTTTCAGGTTTTCAAGCATTATCTTGAATTGCCAGCAAACATCCGGATGAAGTTGATCGATAAAATGCAACCGGAAGATAGGTAATTATTTATTTCATTTACGCAAGCCGTTTTTAAGGGCGCCAAGAATTTAGTTGATTCTTAATGATGAAACACCTTAGAATTAGTGAAACTCTATGAGGAATTTTCATTGAAACTTCGGACACACGTATACTTTGCGTAATTTTCGAAAAAAAAATTTCTGAGGGTCCAAAAAATGGAGATATTATGAAATTGATTAACTGTAATTTAATCTGGAAAAATTGAAACTTTTGTTGTTATATAGTTGTTGAACTTGTTTGTCCCTCCGGACTACAAGCCCCGCCCACTTATGGTGGTATAAAAGGGCCATTCGATCCTCATTTCCCTCTCTCTGTCATTATATTGGATAATTGTGTTGTTGTTGTGACAAGTGCATATTAATAACTGCTATTTGACCAATAAACCATATTATAACCAAGTCTACCAACCGAACCACCGAGACATTTGCAATTAGCTCTTTCTACTGGTGCCGGGTTGGCTGGAATATTATTGAGAATCAGATCCATTCTACGATCCAACTCTTCCGGACTCTCCGGATCTGTTACAACAATCTTTTCTGTTTTTGAACCTAACAATGTTTCATATGAAACTCTAATCTCTTCTTCTCTCTCTGAGAGCTTGTTCAAGAACGAAATTCTCTTTTTTTGAACTTCATCCAGCTCTTTATTTGCCGCCTGAACGGTTTCTCTCAATATGACTCGGTCTTGAAAGGCTGTTTGAAGTCTTCCTAATCTCAAATGATACTTTTAAAGTTTTTCGAATTCTTCATTGATGCGCTCAAAAATATTCTTTATATCTTTCAGCTCTTTTTATATTGACTCTTTGGTTGGATTTTCATCAACTTCTTTTTTTTCCTGAGTTTCCGGTTTATCCTGGAAATTCTTCCATAGTACCATCCACTCCAAGACCACTTGATTTTGTTGGGTGATTGCCTCCCTGACACGATTTTCTGAACTTTTCTGTTAACAAATTTAAATTACAGATAACAATTTATTAGAACTTGTTTATTCACTTTTTGCCATGCGGCTAACTGTCGAATATAACGACAATTCACTAAGTCCTTGGACTTATTCTTCAAGTCTTGAGACTTTTCTTTGGCCAGCGGCCTCTCAGTCAACGACTGGTTTACTCGTTTGCAGAACAAACGGCGATCCGAGGATCTAACTGACCTGTAGATCCTTTGTTAAATGAGGGTGATTCAGTAAGGTTTCTCCAAACCTTCTGAATCTGTACTTCAACCTTGAAGTTGTACCAGTTGAAAGTCAGTCCTGAAAAAATTGCAATTTCTCAGCGACTTACCAACACTACTAAATTGACCAATTCCCAGGGTTTTGCCAGAACCCTTTATCTTCCGCACGCTAACTAGATTCGCGACTTCTAGAATACGTCCGATAGATGCACCAAATGTCTCGGTGGTTCGGTTGGTAGACTTGGTTATAATATGGTTTATTGGTTAAATAGCAGTTATTAATATGCACTTGTCACAACAACAACACAATTATTCAATATAATGACAGAGAGAGGGAAATGAGGATCGAATGGCCCTTTTATACCACCATAAGTGGGCGGGGCTTGTAGTCCGGAGGGACATTGTTGAATGATTCAATGTCTTGGAATTATTTCAGAACAAAAGTATGTTTTTCTAGATTCCGTCTGATTCGATGTTCAAAATTATGTGGAAAAGAAGCCAGAGAATCCAAAAACTTTATTTACGGGCTACAAATCAGTGGAAATCCCAAAACAATAGGAGTCAGTGTCGAGTACGACGATTTGCGAGCAGGCGAACCCGGCGTGCCTCGTTTCATGATGATGTTTGAAGAATTACACGGGTTGAAATATGTAAGATGGTATGTTCAAAGCATATTTTCTAATTTTTATCGCACATTTTGCAGTGTTGATGATCAATTCGAATATTGGAGAGACTATTTGGACAATACCATAGATTTGGTTCATTTCGCTGCTGAGCATTTCAAAAAATTATTGAAAAAGTATCAAAACAGAGTTAAACGTATTGGTCTCGGAGGTGCAATGTTAAAAAATTATGATTTTGAAATCGAGAGCCTGAACAGATTGCAAGAGTTTGAAATTGATGGTGACTGGGATCTCCAACACTATTTTTCCAAAATACATCATCCGTTGAATACATTCTGTTCTACAAAACGCGGAGACCATCAATCTATAGTGAACTGTGAGCAGGTTAGTTTTTTCTTTGATCTTGATTTCAATTTTAATAATTTCCTGTTTTTTTTCAGTTATACCAGGTGAAACAGAGTGTTGTACTTTTTGGCAATGGGCTCAATTATCGAGAGTTTTTGCGATTGTCGGCGTTTACAACTCAAATGGAAATTGAAATGGCCGAAAAGGATGTGTTCAGAATAATCCGTTCTTGGCAAAACGGAACGATTCGAGATGAAGATGTGTTGTACAAATGGAAATTGGGAGGATCAAATTTCGATATTACCAAATTGTTGAGATTGTTAAGAGTGGAAGACGTTGGAACGTTAGTTTTTTTTTTCAAAGTTACCCATTCTGAACTCTACTTTTTCAGAGAATCATTCGTCATCGAAATCAAGCACTTTAAAAAGGCTGGCGAAAGTGCCAAGCTGAAATATTCTCGTGGTATGCTTCTATTTGATTTTTTAACACCGGAAGATGCAGAAGAAGGAAATCTATGAGAAGTGAACGGCAATCAAAATTCCTATTTCAATATTATGAGCTTCATCATCATATTTCTAACTCGATCATTTATTTTACAAAATGTAATGCATCAAGTATAATGTTTTGTTCTTCCAAGGGGTTTTATTTATTTTGTTCAGTTTTTTCCAATAAAATTTTTTTTAAATAGTTGTGAAATTTTTTTTGATCTTATGAAAGCATTTTTGAATTTTCTACACGGTCTCGGCCACGTTTCCAATAGTCAAAAAAGGGAATTGACAATAGAACAATGTTTTCTAGTTCACAGACATTTGTGGAGTCAGCTATCTTCGGAAAAATAAGACACAAATACCGAAAAAGGAAGAGCTATACCATTTATCAGATGAGTCATTTTTCGTAAGTAGACAGCCTCATGAGAAAAAAAATTAGAACAATGTGTAGAAATGTGAAACTGGCGTAACATGCCTCTGGTTATGTAGGTCTTCTATTTTTTTCTTGAATTTTTCGGTTGTAGGGGTTCCATAAGATCAAAATTTTCTAATCCGGTAGGAATTCAAAGTAGTAGACATTGACGAGAACGCAGTCCTCAAAAAGTAATTACTACTTTTCAGATCGTTCGCAATTTATGTAACTTACAAAAAAGTTTTTCTGAAATTTGTACCAAGCGAGCAAAAAAAACTTTGTTTCATTATTAATTTTTTATTATCTTTTAAAATTGAACAAATAAAATGTATCAAACTGGCAGGTAAAATGCAAATACTATTCAATGAAAATTATAAAACAATACTTATTGAGAATTCGCCGGGCGTGAATTTGGAACGAGTTTCGTCGATAATTCAGCACTCCTCATTTCGCCAGAATTCTGTTGCAAAACTTCCTCTGGATAGATTTCGATGATGTCCGGACTTGGTTCCCTTTCCTCTCTATCCTGTTGCAAAACTTCTTCTGTACGTATTTCGATGATGTCCGGACTTGGTTCCCTTTTCTGTAATTGAAACTTTGTTTTTCAAGATCCAAAATACAGTGTGAGCTATTGAAAAAAAAAATCTATTTTCAGTTTTTTCTGGTTTTTATTTGAGAAAAAAAAATGTGTCAGTAATCATGTATCATACCTTATTTGATTAAGAAATCCAAAGCTGCACACTCAATTCTTGTTATTGTGTGCACGGCAGAGAATTCTGTGTTTGCATCGATGACCGTCTTGTGCATGGCAAAAAATACACTGAAAAAAGCTATAATTATTATACATATATTCAAAAGTTATTCTTACCTTATGGTGAATAGGTAAACCAGAACGGCACACTCAACTCTTGTGATCGTGTGCATGGCAAAGAATTTTGTGTTTGCATAGTGTTTATTGCAAAAAATACATCCTGCGGTTGGGTCATTTCATCACTGAAAAATATTGATATTGAAGTATGAAGTTGTATACAAACTTGTAACAAAGAACCAACAACTAAAAACCATTCAGGATGTTACGAAATCTCACAAAATTGACTGCAATATTATTCTTACCTAGAAAAAGAGCTAGAAAAAAAACAAGCCAATGATTAAAATGATGAAAAAAGTCATTTTTTAAATCGAAAATATTTTAATGGAGATTCTATTTTGATATCTTAATATTTTATTTAAGTTAGCAGGCAAAAAAACAAGACGGATCTTTTTGAAAATTTAACGAAAACGTAAGAAGCTTTTCTCTTTGTTTCGAATTCTAACAGATAAAACTGAGAACTAGAGAGCAACTCAGAAAGAACAAATAAAAAAATATTTGTATTCGAATGAACAATAACAAGCGTCCTTTTTTTTTCGCACATTTGTGGTACATTTTTGACACATTGGGACATAAACAAAAAGTGGAAGATAACTAACTACATACATTTTGGTTTACGAGCAAGTTATTCAAGAAATTCATATATTTTTAATGAAAAACTCAAAACCAAAATGAATTAATAGTTTTTTTCACTTCCATGAAGAGAGAACTAGGCAAAATTGGAACTAAATAGGTATGAACGGGAAAAAGTGACCAGAACTATTCATATGTGTCTACACAGAAAAGTTCAGTGATTCAAATAGGTAAAAATACGGGAAAATATTGGAAGTAAAAATCTATTTATGAAATGCACAATTTTTTGTTGAAATTAGTATTTTGTTGCAAAATCTATCAAGCGTTAAGAAAGGAGAATAATTGTAGAAAATCTTTTCAGAATTTTTTTAGAACCCAAATTCATGCGAAATTTTTTATTAAAAAAACTGAACATCGGGTCGTGTTTTGAGAACTAACGTTTCATAATATACAGTATCAAAATGATGGCTTCAACAATATTTATTTTTTATTCAGAACCATAAACTAATGCTGAAAACTAAAGAACAGGATGAAAATTGGTTGAACTAGCAAGGAAGAAAAACACAAAACTAGAGAGCAAATCATTAACAATAAATAGAATAATTGCATATGAATAGAAAACAATAAGCGTGCTACTTTATGGCACATTTGTGGGAGGAGAAACATTTGACATATGGGAACTTTCGAGAAAAAAAAGACTTTCACTTGAAATTTTTTGATAATTCCCGGTGTCTGAAGAGTTGCGTATGACTGGATACCTATAGTTTATCTTTAAAAAATAACATTGCGTTCCACCTAGACTTTTTTGTCGTTTTTTTGTGTTAACAAATGAAGGAAGACTCGACAGAAGTCTGTATTTTTTGTCATTCCTGCGAAAAAAATTTGTTATCATTGGAATGTCCGTTAGGAATGGTTCAAAATAATGTGACTCATCCTTGTGTCTATTTTTTTGGACAATAAGTCATATACTAATCCTTCCGTGCAACAATCTTCTTCTTTTGATCGCCAAAAAATGTATGTCGTAATAATTGTGCACATAACGCGAGAAGACGCTGCAAAATACCAATTATCGTAATTGGTTTCGCGTTAAGACACAAGAACCTAGATAATTGTTCGGCGTCACCTCATATTGATCCTCTTTTTATCTAACCATCCATCTATTTCATTGTTCTAACAAGTTATTTCTACAAAATGGATATGTTCAATAACCGTGAAGAGTTCGATTTGTTTGTTGATGAGCGAGAGGAAGTTAGTTTAGAACATCAAACCAAATCAGAAATACTCAATTTTTTATAGATTACCATATTTTTCGAACACTATCTTGAATTGACACCGAAAATCAGGAAGAAGACGATTGATAAAATGCAAGCAGATGACAGGTGTTGATTATTGTTTTTCTTTTGAGTAAACTCTTTCAAACGATTATTTTTTGAAAAATACTCATATCATCATAGCCAAGTTTTAAAATAATGAATATATTTTGATTTCTCCGTGAATTTTTTGATATACACAGAACAACTTACATATATTCACCATTTGAAAACGTGGCTATGGAAAATATGAGTAGGTATTTTTCAAACAGAGTTTAACTAAAACCAAGCTTTCACATTGTGGAATACTTGTATGAAAAGTGTCCGCTTCGATTTCAAATATTGTCGGGACGAAGAAATTAGAGCCTTGAACGAGAACCAATATGACCTAGAAAATGCCGACAGCAAACTTCACGATAGATCAAAAAAGTTTTCGAGTCTAATAATACAATAAAATTGTCATTTTCAGTTGAAATTTGGATATTGACATGAACTAAATAATAAGAAAATGTTCAAATACTCTGAAAAAACAATCCCGGTTTTTTTTCTGTGAAAATTCGACAAATTTCAGAGATCGATTGACGGCGTCTGCTGTTTCTGTGTGTATTGGAGGACTGAAAGCAAAAGATGTTTTCAAATAGATTCGAGCTTGGCAAAACGGAACTAGTAGGAAAGACAATTTATATTATTGTTTAAAAATTGGAGATGCACATTTTGATATTGCTAAACTATTCAGATTTTTGAAAATGAAAAATATTGATTTGTCAAGGTTAGTTTTAAAATGCTCTGCTTTCAAAATATATTGAAATGTTTCAGACAAATTATCCAAGTGGAAATCAAACACTACAAAGAAGCTGAAAAAAGTGCCATGTTGACATATGAACACACATATGATAGGCGAGAACTTGTATTCAATGCTCTTAAGGACTAAAGCAACAAAAAAATGAAGAACGAAACAACTCAACCTTTTTTTTTATCCATTCTTTATCAAATTTTCTAAATATGAAGGGTTCGAAGGCCCGTTTTTTTTGTAGTAACAGTAAATTGTTACATTTTCGTTTCATAAATTATATAAATTGAATTGTTTGAAAAATTACAACAATGTATATCCCTCATGAATCATTATACTAAAATAAATCATTTCTATCAATCTGAAGGAAAATAAAGTTGAAAATAATTTTTTATGAGTTTGTGGTATCTTTTTTGATCGTGAATGTGATCAATACAGACTGAATTTATTCGAAACAATGTTTTAAGTTTAAAAAAAAACTTTTTGATTTCCAGAATCACTTGAATGTTCAACAGCACATAATTTAAAATCGCCCAAATGAGAGAATTTTTTGATGGATTTTCTTTCAACAAAGTTAGTGTTGAATTTAAGCAATACTTGAAAACTTGAATACGTTCCATTTATTCATCACGCGTGTAGCACATGATATTAAAATCTGAAATTTAAAATGTTGAAAGTTTGAATTTTTCAGTCGACTTATAGTGAAAAGTTGCTTTATGTATGATTATCTTTTCGGTTAGTACCATTTTTTTTCAATTTGTAACCGAGGTAACAAAGTTCTCATAATTTCTGCAACCCTTCTGTTATTCGAATAGTCCAAACAGGGTCCTCTTGCACTTGAAAAGCTTTTCGCAATAAGAAAAATAAATAAGTCGAAGGAACAAAAAAATAAAACAGTTCATGTTGTGGTTTTTCAACAACTTAATAACAAAACAAAAAAATCGAGTAAAAATGTGCACACCAGTCGATATGAGTTTAGGGGTTTCAAATAATCTACAAGATAATAATTCAAACATGGACTCGCATCAAACAGTATTATCCCCAAGGATAATATCCACCATGTTTCTCAAGTGGCTCATACAAATAAAGTGGGGTGCCGAAAAGTCGATGACATTTTGCTCAAAAGTGTTTCCAAGAAGATCAAACCAACGACGCATCGTTTTTGCATTCGTGGGTGCTTGAGTCATAAATTTCATCTCCGAGTGAAGCCCACAGTGACGACATTTTACTCCATCGATAACCTTAAAATTATAGTCGTTTGATCAATCAATATTATATTTCAGTGCCACCCAGCATTCAATTCAGACATTTTGGTTAAAAATCTTATCGATTTTCGACAGTGTTGAAATTTTAAAAAAATTGATAATTTTCTATCTAATTGTTAGTCGTCCCAATTTGGAACAAGATTGCCAACTCCTTGGACACAACCAACCCAGCACGAGCTCGCAACTCCATCGCTGCACTGCCCAACACATCGCTCAATTGAACAAACTTGCCTCAACAGTTCTCTTGTCAGGAACTACGAGTCACTTCACATTATTCTACTCATGTAACATAATTAAAACATCTGTGTCATATACATATATCAATCCGGTCAAAGTATTTATCCTTGTCATTAGCTATTATTTACTTGTACGAATAAATAATATTATTATTATTGTTAATCTAGTTTATACCGAATAAGGATATGAGTTCGACAAAGTGAAATTTTTTGGTAGATTATGTGTCAATACTCAAAAAATGAATATGAATTTTTAGAAAATGATTCTTTAGTATGTGTAATTTTTTTTTGAAGTAATGAACCTAACAACTGGACTCTTTAATTTCAAACTGTGTAGGTCTTTAGTTTGAGCTTGAATTGGGAATCAGTTAAAAGCCAGAAAATGTCACATGATAAATAAAAAACCTCCCCAAACTCACCTCATTTTTGATTGTCGACTTGGGAATACTTGTATCTTGTGGTTGTGGATGTTCTTCAGGTTCTTCCTGATTTCATTATCTAAGTCTAAAACTGTATAAAATCTTAATTTTTTCGATTAATTTGTTAGTTTAAAAATTGATATAGTTTCTACGAGTTATGTTTTAACTATTTGAAGGTTCAATTTTATAATTTATCTTAATCGGGCCACAATTAGGCCTGATTTCATTATCTAAGTCTAAAACTGT
>LR549650.1:0-17530 GCA_900536415.3 Caenorhabditis sp. 38 MB-2015
ATTCCTTCTTTCATACTGTGAATTGTTTTTATTTCCGCTATGATGAAACGAATATAAATGTTGAAATTCAATTTTTTATAATAACCAAATTCAGAGATATTGCTTTAGAATATGTACTTTGTACTCAATTCAAAATATTCAAACTTTTCAAATTTTTGAGCAGGTGTTACTAATTAGATTGATTAGTGTACATCAATCAATTTCAAAAAACATCTAATTAGATTACACTTTGCGCAGGTGTTCATCAAGTTCTATTCAAAATGACTGAAAAGAAAGAGAAAGACAATAAATTCAAAAGCAGGTTCATCGATTCATCAGAGTGCACTAGCTATGAGTATGTATTCAAATTTTGGGTTTATCAAAGTACATATGAGAAGTGCAAAATAAAATACAGTTCTTGAGTTTCAGAGCATACAAAATATGAAAAAAAAAATCATGTTTGGGGTTGAGTAAGGCTATCAAATAGCTTGTTTCTCACTTTAATTTCTAATCGTTTTTGATGTCTTTGGATGGAGGCCAATCATTGATCAGCTGAGTTCAAAAGTGGATAACTTTTTGATGTATTATGAATGCACTGTACTAATTGGTTGAAGATGATATTAAAGTTATATAGATAGGTCAATCCACCTCAACGTGATCCACTTTTTTATCTACTCAATCTTATCAGAAAATAAATAAAAAATGCTGATTGAAGAAGTTCTACCAGCTAACTTTCTACCTTTAATTTAAGTTCCAGATCTAGGTTATATGAGTTTGAAAATCAACCCTATTGTATTGAAAAACGACAAATCATTCTACATTCTGGATATCATAGTTTGAGCGAATGGTGTTTAGAATTTAGAAATAATCTAATCTAGTTAGTCCCGTATTACAATAAAAAATTGTTGATGAACCCCTATGGATTTCATTATTTCCCAAAACCATGAAAACCCCAGATTGGAACATTTTTGGGACCATAACATACCAGAACATCTTGATCATGATGATGTTCTCGTTATTTTATGGACCTAAAAAATATTGCCAATCTTTAGAATATATTTACATCGTTTTCAAGTGAATACTAGTGAATATATGTAGAATCGGAATGAGCTGAGTTGACATCAAATGTTTTTTTTTTACCACGACTATGACTCCGCCCATTTCTCTCTGGTTTCTCTGCTTCTAAAAATTCTAAAGCTTCTACTTACTTTGAAACTCCGCCTCTTTTTGTTAACTCGTGTTACTCGTTTGAAATTCATATTTTCTCGAGGTATTCCTAAGTTTCAGACATATGTGTATTCCTATCTGTCACATTTTCTGAATTTTGAAATTAAAAGATCTCATAAGGGATAGTTAGCATATGATATGAAACTATCCAATTGACATCTTTTAATTTTGAAATATTAGTAGTGAACTTGTTCTATACATATATTCATAGTAGTATTTTTGGGCTATTCTATGGAGCATTTCAGAATTCTTCAAAGATAAACTAGGAATAAAGGTCAAAATTTCTGGTATTCTAAATGGGAGAGTTACCTTGTCAACCTTCAAACTTTTTTAGAACACCGAAAATGAATATATTCAAATTTTCACAATAATTTTCAATTAATTAATTCGTTATGTGAATTTTCATAAACACTGAATATTACGTTTTCGTCTTCGTTCTCGAATTTCGGTGAGAAAATGTAATTATAAAATGAATATGTAATGCGCTGGCCGTTTTTATTGTTGTTGAAAAGGTGCTAATTGTTTTAATGGTACGGTAGACCATTAGTGTGAACAGAAAAGTTTTTTTCGAAGTTCAGTTTTATTAAAAATCACAAAATTCATATACAAGAACATACATAATAATCAAATTGAAGTTAAATACAAATAAAAATATGGGCTCATTCAGTGTGCCTGGAAATAGTGGTAATAATCAAATACATATATACAAAAAAAACTACATGGCAAAGAAAAATACAAAAAATAGTTCTATGGTTAGTTGTTCTGTTCCAGGGCAAAATTACCATTGCATTTTTTTTCATACATTTTGTTGATCAAGATCGTTTGAAAAGTCCATTTTGACAAAGACGAAATAAGCCATTCCATCAAAAGAAGATGAGTGACAATAAAGCTCTAGAAAAAATATTACTGTTTCGATGTAAAATGAAATCGTCACTTACAATTTTTTTAATAATTCTTGAGATAAGGAAGTGTTTTGGTTTCTTTTCTGGAATCCAGTTGCATACAATTTTGACTTTGACCAAATAAATATTATATTTGAAGGGTTGAAGTCGGATCTCGTTCTTGTGGATTTGTGTTTGCATACTTCTTGAAAATAACGAAGTTTGTGTTGAACATGATGATCAAAGAAGTGTTATTCCAATGATGAAAATCGACCGGATTAAAGTCATCCTGCTCGTTAATTGTACAAATTTGAAATTCCACATTGTCTGCATCAGTAACATTGATGGTTTGAAAGCCGTGTATAACAAAAGGCTCGACCAGATGTTGTAAGTATTTCTGTTGGCTATATGAATGTCCATAGAAACCAGAAAGGAAACATAATACAAGACAGAACACTCCCAACATGATTGAATACAAAATAGAAGAATAGAATAGGATTTTCTGCGCGGCGACGCTGTGTAATTGGCGTGAGAGTTTGATATAATAAACGTTCACTGGGTGGGGTTTCATTCTTTGAGAAAGGGCTAATTGTTTTCATGGTATGGTGATTACTAGTGTGAATTTAAAAAAAAAAACCACACATAAGAAAATACATACACTCAAATTAAAATTTGGATAAAAAGTAGAACATTTGATTGTAAGGGTATTTTTTTGTTCCAGAGAGAAATCAGGATTCCATTTTCTCATACATTTTGTTAAACAAGATCGTTCGAGAAGTCCATTTTGACCAAGACGTAGTAAACCATCCCATAAAAGAAGACGAGCGGCAATAAAGTTCTAGAACAATTATTACTGATTCGAAATAAAATGAAAGCGCCACTCACATTATTATAATAATATTTAGGATGAGGTACTGATTTGGTTCCTGTTCTGGCACCCAGTTGCAAACAATTTGGACTTTGACCAGATAAATATTATATTGGAAGGGTTGAAGTCGGATCTCGTCATTTGTGGAGTTATGTTTGCATACTTCTTGAAAAAATGCGTCGTTTGTGTTGAACGTGAGGATCAAAGATTTGTTCTTCCAATAATAATTCATCTCATTGTTAAAGTCATCCAGCTCGTTAATGACACGAATTAGAAGTTCTACATCGTCTGCACCAGTAACGTTGATGTTTTGAAAGCCTTGAATAACAAAAGGTTCGACCAGAGATTGCAAGTATTCCTGTTGGCTATCTGAATGTCCATAGAGACGAGGAAGAATAAATAATACGAGACAAAGTACCCCCAACATCATTGGATAAAAAATGAAGGAACAAAGTAGAATATTCAACGCGGCGCTGCTGTGCGATTGACGTGAGAATTTGATACTGTAAGTGATGTATGATGTTTTTTGATTGTCAACAAATTTGAAGAGTGAAAACAAAAAAAAAACTCCGAAAATACAATTTTATGTTAACCAAGGGATAAGAAAATTGAAATTTAATTAAAAAAAATTTTTTATTGAGTAAATGCAAATAAAAATAAGACAAAGAATATGTTAGTTTTTGTGTGCACAATCAGCAGAGTGCTCTTCGGAGAGAATGAATTGCTCGACTACCAACGAGGCATTCGAAATTGTTGTTGGTGAACTGGCCAATGGAGGTTGCTGATCGACTGTAGTCGAGATAGATATTGGCTCACCATATGAAGTGACGGATCTCGATGAGTGAAAGGATGTGTTTGGGGTGTTAGCAGCAGGCAGATCTTGTGGGGAATTCAGTGCAGCGGTTGATTGTTCGAGGGATAACGGGGATGTTGAGAATGTTGTTGGTGGAGTGATCAATGGAAGTGGTTGATCTACTGTGCTCGAGATTGAGATTGGTTGAACATATGAAGTGAAAAAAGGTGTCGATGAGAAAATCGATCTGTTTGGATTGTTGGCAGCGGGCTGTTGTTGTGTTAAATTTGTTGCTGCGATGAGCTGTTCGAGTGATAACGAGGATGTTGGAAGTGTAGGTGATGCTTCTGTTGATGAACTTGATTGATTGATTGTGGTCGAGATTGAGATTGGTTCAATATATCGAGCAAGAGAAGGTGTCGATGGGAAAATTGATCTGTTTGAATTGTTGGAAGCGGGCAGTTGTTGTGAACAATTTGTTGTTTTCATGAGTTGTTCGAGTTCCAATAAGGTATCTGATATTGTTGTTGGTGAACTGGTCAATAGAGTTTTCTGATTGACTGTATTCGAGATAGAGTTTAGCTCAACATATGAAGTGAAAAAAGGTGTCGATGGGAAAATTGATCTGTTTGGATTGTTGGCAGCGGGCAGTTGTTCCAGTGATAACGAAGATGTTGGGAGTGTGAGTGGTGGAGTGATCAATGGAATTTGTTGAGCAACTGTGGTCGAGAGTGTGATTGGCCTAACACATGGAGTGAAAGCGGACCTTGATGAATGAAAGGATGTGTTTCGATTGTTGCCAGAGGACAGTTCTCGTGATAAACTTGCTGCGACTAGTTCTTCGAGTTTCAACAAAATGTTCGGAATTGGTTTTGGTGTTACTGGAATTGGTCGATGGATTTTGGTCGAATTCAATATCGGACAGAATGATGGTTCCATTCGAGAAGAGGGTTGAGAAAAATAATCATAGCCATTATCTATAGGTGGGGTCCAAATAGTTTCTTCTTTATCATTCTCCTTATAATTTGGGGTAATACAAACGTTTCTTGAACGAGACAATCTGAGCGCAGCTTCATCTTGACGCTGTTTAAATTGTCGAAGTTGCCCAATCACGTTTTTGGCATCATTCAACAACACGGATGTGCAGATTCCGCAAAAGCAATCATTATACGGACAACGTGAGGCATGATCGAAATTGAAAACAGAAGTGAGTCCATGTTTTTCGCATCTCCCACATATTATACGAGCGGCTGTGAAATGTATTTTGCTTATTTGGAAGGACAGAAAATTTTAACTTACTTTCTTTCAAACCCTTTTTACGCAAGGGCATTGAAGGTTTTGATGGAGGCGAACACTCGGCACAATTGCAAATTTGTTCTGGATATGAAAAAAACTTTTTTAAAAAAGCGAGAAAAAAAGTAAGAAAGAAGTATGTATTGTTCATTGATGCTCATTCAGGCTGTAAGTCCAAAAGAAAATGACAAAAAAAAACAATAAGGAAATACATGGATCGGGTAAAAATATGAGAATGGGAAGAAAAACGCCGAAGTGGGCGTATGGTCTATTAGTGTGAGAGTTTGTTATTTGTTTGTGGTATGGAATTTTTTTTTCACTGTTTTTGTTTTTCAGTTGGAGAAGGATCAGATATTTTGTGATAAGTTCGCTGAATCTGATGACATCCACATCAGCACCCATGTCCCCACCATAGAACACCCAAATATCTGTCATTAAAACGGAACTTCACTACATCATAGAACACCTAGGTCTCCACCATCCACATCCATCTGTGATCCTACATCAACCATGGGGGGGGGATAAATCCCTCAACTAATTGAATAAATATCAAATAGGGAGATTCAATTTTCACGCGGCGCTGTTATGCGATTGTCGTGAGAAATTGCGGGGTACTGTAAATTATATATTATAATGTTTACATTGTTATGCTTCCCAAGGATTAGGCAACTGTGAATTCACACAAGGGCTTTGTTTTATAATTTTTGAGGGAATCGTGAAGCTAGAGAAGAAAAAAAGAGGTGGGTAGATTATTAGATCGAATCAATCACCGATAACAAATTTATCGATGAATTTACCATCAGAAAGACCATTATTCAGATCTTCATTAGCGCGTGAATAAATTTTTTTGAATTTTGGATACCCTGGAAGTAATGTAAGATACTTCCTGATAATCAGGTCACTTTGGCGGGATGAGTTTCATTAGGAAGAGAATGAAACAGATAAAGGGTATAAAACAGAACCTTTGAATATTTATAATTGGTGTTTAGCATATCGAAATTAAACTTAGACGAAGAATATGTTAGTTCATGTGAAGACAGGCAGCAATCTGCTCTTCAGAGAGAATCGAGATGAGTTGTTCAATTTCCAACATGGAATTAGAAATTGTTGTTGGCGGACTGGTTGAAGATGTATTTGGATTGTTGGCCACGGCCATTTTTTGTGTGATATGTGTGGTTGCAAAGGGTTGTTCGACTGATGACGAAGAGTTCAAGATTGGAATGCAGGATGACTCTATTTGCGAAGAGGATTGAGAAGGGGGGTAATTGATAGATGTGCTCCAAACAACTTTTTCCTCATTATGTCCAACATTTGGGGCAATGCGCAAGTGTACAGCACCACTCTTCGAACGAGATAACCTTAGCAATGCTGAATTCTGATTCGGGTTTTGAAGTCGAAATCGCATAGTTACGTTTCTGATATTTTTCACCACCACAGATTTGCAGGTTCCACAAAAGCAATTATTATACGGACAACGTGAGGCATGGCCCTTTATTAATGATGTGATTCCATGTCCTGCGCATTTTCGACATGTTGTACGAGCCCCTGTAAAATGAACATTTCTCTTTTTTTGAAGAACAGATAATTTTAGCTCACTTTTTCTCGAACTTTTGTAAGTCATAGGGATTGGAGGTGTTGATTTGATATTTCGTGGAAAACTGTGTTGTTTTAAATCTGGAAGAAGTGAGGAAGGAAGAGGGTAAAAATCAAAGAATTAGAAAATTGGTACTTTTATGCACATTCAGGCTAGAAATCTAAAAGGGAACTACAAAGAAAAACAGAAGGAAACATCGTCGTCATGAATGGGGTAAAAATAGGAAAATGAAGAGAATAACGCCGAAGTGGGCCTATGTTCTATTAGTGTGTGAGTTTGTTATTTGTTTGTGGTATGGAATTAGTTTGTTTTTGTTTTCAAGTTGGAGAACTATCAAAACACACATCAACATCTCCATCATCGTATACCCAGGTCTCCAATATCACAAATTAGGTCTCCACCATTAACACCCATGTCCCCACCATGTCACCCTACACAAATTTTTTGCGTGAGACTTTTCTCTTTATTTTTTATGATTTGGTAGATCTTTAGCCTAATTCAAAGTCGTAAGCCGTTTGATTCGAGCCGAGTCATTCATTTTTTTATTGATTTGGCTCGGATTGCAAAGAAATTAATGAAAAATGATTTCATTTTTGGACGCGTAAGGTTTTTGTCCATGCTGAACATCGTGGGGATACTGGATATTTATGTAAACGAGCTGAACTCCATTTTTTACGTGTTTCACGTGAAAAATCTGTAAACAAACTTTCTCACACGCCGATTTCAAAATGAGCAAATTTCTCTCACGCCAATTGCACATCGACCAGCGCAGATAATTTTATTTCGCCTTTCTATTCGTCGCTCAACGATGTTCAAGATATTCTTCATCCTATTTTGTCTTTTGGTTATTCCTTCTGGAACTTCAAGAAGTCAACAGGAACATTTCGAAACTCTTGTCATGCCTATTATTGAAGAATTTTTTGATCGGATTCCTGCCAGAACTGCAAACTACTTGGACTTTCAAATTCGTGTCACTGAAGAACCGTTCGACCTCAGATATCAGCTTGAATACTTCAAGAGAAACACTTCTATAACTGCCAACTACAACACAAACAACTCCGATCTCCAAGAAGAATGCAAAAAATCCAACTCAACGAGTAACGAAATCAAACTTCAACCTTTTTACTATGGCTCTTTTTTGGTCCACGTTCGAATTGAATGCAACTGGGTGGAACCAACACGGTACCCAACCAGAGACATCATTATAACAATGTAAGTAAGGAATTGATTTGAACCCCAAAACAGTTAAAACATTCCAGATTATTCGTATTGTTAGTGATCGTCATGACAGGAATGGTCTTCTACTGCGTCATTAAAAAACTTGAAAAGCCACGTGCGGAATATCTGATTCAGCTTCGGGAATACAACAACTTCTTGCTAGAATCCAACATGCGACAGCCGCAAAATAACCGAGTCTAACTTTTATTTCATATTGGTAATATTTGAACAAATAAATATTTTTAAAAGGGAGAAAGTAATGATTTGATTTTTCTTCTTGGTCACAATTATCTCGCAAACATCCACCTCTGAAAAAAATTTAAATTACCAAATAAATATCTTTAAAGTTATCTGCCAGCTGACTGCATCACGTGGATTATTATAAGTCGAAGTCATATGGCACGTCGAGAATAGTATCAATTTAAGCCATACTTTGGTTGCAACGAAAATCAGTAGAATGTATACTAACAGAAAGTGGAGAAACACTGGCCTGTGTATGGATCTCACGATGTTGTTTTCGAGTGCATCGAAGAAAAAGAAAAGAGAGATACTATAAACAAGGCGAAGTGACCTAACGAGCATTAATTGTTGTGTTGCACAACTGAAAGATCAATACATAATGTGTGTTTTTGTTGGGGTAATAAAACACCGTTGCGTAAAAAATCTCTGACAAAAAAAGAGTGTTCGGGATTTTCTATAGTATTAAAAATTGAGTACATTTAAATAAAAACTAGAGCTGTTCTCAAAGAACACAAAAAATCCAGTATTTTATGTTGTATCGACATGGAAGTAAACACAATAATTTTTAAAAACAATAAACTCTAAATTTTTTATATTCAGTGAGGAAACTTTTTTGATCATACGTGAAACTTCGGAAATGTGATCCTCGAAAGATTTTTTTATCTAATAATCATTCCTTCTTTCATACTGTGAATTGTTTTTATTTCCGCTATGATGAAACGAATATAAATGTTGAAATTCAATTTTTTATAATAACCAAATTCAGAGATATTGCTTTAGAATATGTACTTTGTACTCAATTCAAAATATTCAAACTTTTCAAATTTTTGAGCAGGTGTTACTAATTAGATTGATTAGTGTACATCAATCAATTTCAAAAAACATCTAATTAGATTACACTTTGCGCAGGTGTTCATCAAGTTCTATTCAAAATGACTGAAAAGAAAGAGAAAGACAATAAATTCAAAAGCAGGTTCATCGATTCATCAGAGTGCACTAGCTATGAGTATGTATTCAAATTTTGGGTTTATCAAAGTACATATGAGAAGTGCAAAATAAAATACAGTTCTTGAGTTTCAGAGCATACAAAATATGAAAAAAAAAATCATGTTTGGGGTTGAGTAAGGCTATCAAATAGCTTGTTTCTCACTTTAATTTCTAATCGTTTTTGATGTCTTTGGATGGAGGCCAATCATTGATCAGCTGAGTTCAAAAGTGGATAACTTTTTGATGTATTATGAATGCACTGTACTAATTGGTTGAAGATGATATTAAAGTTATATAGATAGGTCAATCCACCTCAACGTGATCCACTTTTTTATCTACTCAATCTTATCAGAAAATAAATAAAAAATGCTGATTGAAGAAGTTCTACCAGCTAACTTTCTACCTTTAATTTAAGTTCCAGATCTAGGTTATATGAGTTTGAAAATCAACCCTATTGTATTGAAAAACGACAAATCATTCTACATTCTGGATATCATAGTTTGAGCGAATGGTGTTTAGAATTTAGAAATAATCTAATCTAGTTAGTCCCGTATTACAATAAAAAATTGTTGATGAACCCCTATGGATTTCATTATTTCCCAAAACCATGAAAACCCCAGATTGGAACATTTTTGGGACCATAACATACCAGAACATCTTGATCATGATGATGTTCTCGTTATTTTATGGACCTAAAAAATATTGCCAATCTTTAGAATATATTTACATCGTTTTCAAGTGAATACTAGTGAATATATGTAGAATCGGAATGAGCTGAGTTGACATCAAATGTTTTTTTTTTACCACGACTATGACTCCGCCCATTTCTCTCTGGTTTCTCTGCTTCTAAAAATTCTAAAGCTTCTACTTACTTTGAAACTCCGCCTCTTTTTGTTAACTCGTGTTACTCGTTTGAAATTCATATTTTCTCGAGGTATTCCTAAGTTTCAGACATATGTGTATTCCTATCTGTCACATTTTCTGAATTTTGAAATTAAAAGATCTCATAAGGGATAGTTAGCATATGATATGAAACTATCCAATTGACATCTTTTAATTTTGAAATATTAGTAGTGAACTTGTTCTATACATATATTCATAGTAGTATTTTTGGGCTATTCTATGGAGCATTTCAGAATTCTTCAAAGATAAACTAGGAATAAAGGTCAAAATTTCTGGTATTCTAAATGGGAGAGTTACCTTGTCAACCTTCAAACTTTTTTAGAACACCGAAAATGAATATATTCAAATTTTCACAATAATTTTCAATTAATTAATTCGTTATGTGAATTTTCATAAACACTGAATATTACGTTTTCGTCTTCGTTCTCGAATTTCGGTGAGAAAATGTAATTATAAAATGAATATGTAATGCGCTGGCCGTTTTTATTGTTGTTGAAAAGGTGCTAATTGTTTTAATGGTACGGTAGACCATTAGTGTGAACAGAAAAGTTTTTTTCGAAGTTCAGTTTTATTAAAAATCACAAAATTCATATACAAGAACATACATAATAATCAAATTGAAGTTAAATACAAATAAAAATATGGGCTCATTCAGTGTGCCTGGAAATAGTGGTAATAATCAAATACATATATACAAAAAAAACTACATGGCAAAGAAAAATACAAAAAATAGTTCTATGGTTAGTTGTTCTGTTCCAGGGCAAAATTACCATTGCATTTTTTTTCATACATTTTGTTGATCAAGATCGTTTGAAAAGTCCATTTTGACAAAGACGAAATAAGCCATTCCATCAAAAGAAGATGAGTGACAATAAAGCTCTAGAAAAAATATTACTGTTTCGATGTAAAATGAAATCGTCACTTACAATTTTTTTAATAATTCTTGAGATAAGGAAGTGTTTTGGTTTCTTTTCTGGAATCCAGTTGCATACAATTTTGACTTTGACCAAATAAATATTATATTTGAAGGGTTGAAGTCGGATCTCGTTCTTGTGGATTTGTGTTTGCATACTTCTTGAAAATAACGAAGTTTGTGTTGAACATGATGATCAAAGAAGTGTTATTCCAATGATGAAAATCGACCGGATTAAAGTCATCCTGCTCGTTAATTGTACAAATTTGAAATTCCACATTGTCTGCATCAGTAACATTGATGGTTTGAAAGCCGTGTATAACAAAAGGCTCGACCAGATGTTGTAAGTATTTCTGTTGGCTATATGAATGTCCATAGAAACCAGAAAGGAAACATAATACAAGACAGAACACTCCCAACATGATTGAATACAAAATAGAAGAATAGAATAGGATTTTCTGCGCGGCGACGCTGTGTAATTGGCGTGAGAGTTTGATATAATAAACGTTCACTGGGTGGGGTTTCATTCTTTGAGAAAGGGCTAATTGTTTTCATGGTATGGTGATTACTAGTGTGAATTTAAAAAAAAAAACCACACATAAGAAAATACATACACTCAAATTAAAATTTGGATAAAAAGTAGAACATTTGATTGTAAGGGTATTTTTTTGTTCCAGAGAGAAATCAGGATTCCATTTTCTCATACATTTTGTTAAACAAGATCGTTCGAGAAGTCCATTTTGACCAAGACGTAGTAAACCATCCCATAAAAGAAGACGAGCGGCAATAAAGTTCTAGAACAATTATTACTGATTCGAAATAAAATGAAAGCGCCACTCACATTATTATAATAATATTTAGGATGAGGTACTGATTTGGTTCCTGTTCTGGCACCCAGTTGCAAACAATTTGGACTTTGACCAGATAAATATTATATTGGAAGGGTTGAAGTCGGATCTCGTCATTTGTGGAGTTATGTTTGCATACTTCTTGAAAAAATGCGTCGTTTGTGTTGAACGTGAGGATCAAAGATTTGTTCTTCCAATAATAATTCATCTCATTGTTAAAGTCATCCAGCTCGTTAATGACACGAATTAGAAGTTCTACATCGTCTGCACCAGTAACGTTGATGTTTTGAAAGCCTTGAATAACAAAAGGTTCGACCAGAGATTGCAAGTATTCCTGTTGGCTATCTGAATGTCCATAGAGACGAGGAAGAATAAATAATACGAGACAAAGTACCCCCAACATCATTGGATAAAAAATGAAGGAACAAAGTAGAATATTCAACGCGGCGCTGCTGTGCGATTGACGTGAGAATTTGATACTGTAAGTGATGTATGATGTTTTTTGATTGTCAACAAATTTGAAGAGTGAAAACAAAAAAAAAACTCCGAAAATACAATTTTATGTTAACCAAGGGATAAGAAAATTGAAATTTAATTAAAAAAAATTTTTTATTGAGTAAATGCAAATAAAAATAAGACAAAGAATATGTTAGTTTTTGTGTGCACAATCAGCAGAGTGCTCTTCGGAGAGAATGAATTGCTCGACTACCAACGAGGCATTCGAAATTGTTGTTGGTGAACTGGCCAATGGAGGTTGCTGATCGACTGTAGTCGAGATAGATATTGGCTCACCATATGAAGTGACGGATCTCGATGAGTGAAAGGATGTGTTTGGGGTGTTAGCAGCAGGCAGATCTTGTGGGGAATTCAGTGCAGCGGTTGATTGTTCGAGGGATAACGGGGATGTTGAGAATGTTGTTGGTGGAGTGATCAATGGAAGTGGTTGATCTACTGTGCTCGAGATTGAGATTGGTTGAACATATGAAGTGAAAAAAGGTGTCGATGAGAAAATCGATCTGTTTGGATTGTTGGCAGCGGGCTGTTGTTGTGTTAAATTTGTTGCTGCGATGAGCTGTTCGAGTGATAACGAGGATGTTGGAAGTGTAGGTGATGCTTCTGTTGATGAACTTGATTGATTGATTGTGGTCGAGATTGAGATTGGTTCAATATATCGAGCAAGAGAAGGTGTCGATGGGAAAATTGATCTGTTTGAATTGTTGGAAGCGGGCAGTTGTTGTGAACAATTTGTTGTTTTCATGAGTTGTTCGAGTTCCAATAAGGTATCTGATATTGTTGTTGGTGAACTGGTCAATAGAGTTTTCTGATTGACTGTATTCGAGATAGAGTTTAGCTCAACATATGAAGTGAAAAAAGGTGTCGATGGGAAAATTGATCTGTTTGGATTGTTGGCAGCGGGCAGTTGTTCCAGTGATAACGAAGATGTTGGGAGTGTGAGTGGTGGAGTGATCAATGGAATTTGTTGAGCAACTGTGGTCGAGAGTGTGATTGGCCTAACACATGGAGTGAAAGCGGACCTTGATGAATGAAAGGATGTGTTTCGATTGTTGCCAGAGGACAGTTCTCGTGATAAACTTGCTGCGACTAGTTCTTCGAGTTTCAACAAAATGTTCGGAATTGGTTTTGGTGTTACTGGAATTGGTCGATGGATTTTGGTCGAATTCAATATCGGACAGAATGATGGTTCCATTCGAGAAGAGGGTTGAGAAAAATAATCATAGCCATTATCTATAGGTGGGGTCCAAATAGTTTCTTCTTTATCATTCTCCTTATAATTTGGGGTAATACAAACGTTTCTTGAACGAGACAATCTGAGCGCAGCTTCATCTTGACGCTGTTTAAATTGTCGAAGTTGCCCAATCACGTTTTTGGCATCATTCAACAACACGGATGTGCAGATTCCGCAAAAGCAATCATTATACGGACAACGTGAGGCATGATCGAAATTGAAAACAGAAGTGAGTCCATGTTTTTCGCATCTCCCACATATTATACGAGCGGCTGTGAAATGTATTTTGCTTATTTGGAAGGACAGAAAATTTTAACTTACTTTCTTTCAAACCCTTTTTACGCAAGGGCATTGAAGGTTTTGATGGAGGCGAACACTCGGCACAATTGCAAATTTGTTCTGGATATGAAAAAAACTTTTTTAAAAAAGCGAGAAAAAAAGTAAGAAAGAAGTATGTATTGTTCATTGATGCTCATTCAGGCTGTAAGTCCAAAAGAAAATGACAAAAAAAAACAATAAGGAAATACATGGATCGGGTAAAAATATGAGAATGGGAAGAAAAACGCCGAAGTGGGCGTATGGTCTATTAGTGTGAGAGTTTGTTATTTGTTTGTGGTATGGAATTTTTTTTTCACTGTTTTTGTTTTTCAGTTGGAGAAGGATCAGATATTTTGTGATAAGTTCGCTGAATCTGATGACATCCACATCAGCACCCATGTCCCCACCATAGAACACCCAAATATCTGTCATTAAAACGGAACTTCACTACATCATAGAACACCTAGGTCTCCACCATCCACATCCATCTGTGATCCTACATCAACCATGGGGGGGGGATAAATCCCTCAACTAATTGAATAAATATCAAATAGGGAGATTCAATTTTCACGCGGCGCTGTTATGCGATTGTCGTGAGAAATTGCGGGGTACTGTAAATTATATATTATAATGTTTACATTGTTATGCTTCCCAAGGATTAGGCAACTGTGAATTCACACAAGGGCTTTGTTTTATAATTTTTGAGGGAATCGTGAAGCTAGAGAAGAAAAAAAGAGGTGGGTAGATTATTAGATCGAATCAATCACCGATAACAAATTTATCGATGAATTTACCATCAGAAAGACCATTATTCAGATCTTCATTAGCGCGTGAATAAATTTTTTTGAATTTTGGATACCCTGGAAGTAATGTAAGATACTTCCTGATAATCAGGTCACTTTGGCGGGATGAGTTTCATTAGGAAGAGAATGAAACAGATAAAGGGTATAAAACAGAACCTTTGAATATTTATAATTGGTGTTTAGCATATCGAAATTAAACTTAGACGAAGAATATGTTAGTTCATGTGAAGACAGGCAGCAATCTGCTCTTCAGAGAGAATCGAGATGAGTTGTTCAATTTCCAACATGGAATTAGAAATTGTTGTTGGCGGACTGGTTGAAGATGTATTTGGATTGTTGGCCACGGCCATTTTTTGTGTGATATGTGTGGTTGCAAAGGGTTGTTCGACTGATGACGAAGAGTTCAAGATTGGAATGCAGGATGACTCTATTTGCGAAGAGGATTGAGAAGGGGGGTAATTGATAGATGTGCTCCAAACAACTTTTTCCTCATTATGTCCAACATTTGGGGCAATGCGCAAGTGTACAGCACCACTCTTCGAACGAGATAACCTTAGCAATGCTGAATTCTGATTCGGGTTTTGAAGTCGAAATCGCATAGTTACGTTTCTGATATTTTTCACCACCACAGATTTGCAGGTTCCACAAAAGCAATTATTATACGGACAACGTGAGGCATGGCCCTTTATTAATGATGTGATTCCATGTCCTGCGCATTTTCGACATGTTGTACGAGCCCCTGTAAAATGAACATTTCTCTTTTTTTGAAGAACAGATAATTTTAGCTCACTTTTTCTCGAACTTTTGTAAGTCATAGGGATTGGAGGTGTTGATTTGATATTTCGTGGAAAACTGTGTTGTTTTAAATCTGGAAGAAGTGAGGAAGGAAGAGGGTAAAAATCAAAGAATTAGAAAATTGGTACTTTTATGCACATTCAGGCTAGAAATCTAAAAGGGAACTACAAAGAAAAACAGAAGGAAACATCGTCGTCATGAATGGGGTAAAAATAGGAAAATGAAGAGAATAACGCCGAAGTGGGCCTATGTTCTATTAGTGTGTGAGTTTGTTATTTGTTTGTGGTATGGAATTAGTTTGTTTTTGTTTTCAAGTTGGAGAACTATCAAAACACACATCAACATCTCCATCATCGTATACCCAGGTCTCCAATATCACAAATTAGGTCTCCACCATTAACACCCATGTCCCCACCATGTCACCCTACACAAATTTTTTGCGTGAGACTTTTCTCTTTATTTTTTATGATTTGGTAGATCTTTAGCCTAATTCAAAGTCGTAAGCCGTTTGATTCGAGCCGAGTCATTCATTTTTTTATTGATTTGGCTCGGATTGCAAAGAAATTAATGAAAAATGATTTCATTTTTGGACGCGTAAGGTTTTTGTCCATGCTGAACATCGTGGGGATACTGGATATTTATGTAAACGAGCTGAACTCCATTTTTTACGTGTTTCACGTGAAAAATCTGTAAACAAACTTTCTCACACGCCGATTTCAAAATGAGCAAATTTCTCTCACGCCAATTGCACATCGACCAGCGCAGATAATTTTATTTCGCCTTTCTATTCGTCGCTCAACGATGTTCAAGATATTCTTCATCCTATTTTGTCTTTTGGTTATTCCTTCTGGAACTTCAAGAAGTCAACAGGAACATTTCGAAACTCTTGTCATGCCTATTATTGAAGAATTTTTTGATCGGATTCCTGCCAGAACTGCAAACTACTTGGACTTTCAAATTCGTGTCACTGAAGAACCGTTCGACCTCAGATATCAGCTTGAATACTTCAAGAGAAACACTTCTATAACTGCCAACTACAACACAAACAACTCCGATCTCCAAGAAGAATGCAAAAAATCCAACTCAACGAGTAACGAAATCAAACTTCAACCTTTTTACTATGGCTCTTTTTTGGTCCACGTTCGAATTGAATGCAACTGGGTGGAACCAACACGGTACCCAACCAGAGACATCATTATAACAATGTAAGTAAGGAATTGATTTGAACCCCAAAACAGTTAAAACATTCCAGATTATTCGTATTGTTAGTGATCGTCATGACAGGAATGGTCTTCTACTGCGTCATTAAAAAACTTGAAAAGCCACGTGCGGAATATCTGATTCAGCTTCGGGAATACAACAACTTCTTGCTAGAATCCAACATGCGACAGCCGCAAAATAACCGAGTCTAACTTTTATTTCATATTGGTAATATTTGAACAAATAAATATTTTTAAAAGGGAGAAAGTAATGATTTGATTTTTCTTCTTGGTCACAATTATCTCGCAAACATCCACCTCTGAAAAAAATTTAAATTACCAAATAAATATCTTTAAAGTTATCTGCCAGCTGACTGCATCACGTGGATTATTATAAGTCGAAGTCATATGGCACGTCGAGAATAGTATCAATTTAAGCCATACTTTGGTTGCAACGAAAATCAGTAGAATGTATACTAACAGAAAGTGGAGAAACACTGGCCTGTGTATGGATCTCACGATGTTGTTTTCGAGTGCATCGAAGAAAAAGAAAAGAGAGATACTATAAACAAGGCGAAGTGACCTAACGAGCATTAATTGTTGTGTTGCACAACTGAAAGATCAATACATAATGTGTGTTTTTGTTGGGGTAATAAAACACCGTTGCGTAAAAAATCTCTGACAAAAAAAGAGTGTTCGGGATTTTCTATAGTATTAAAAATTGAGTACATTTAAATAAAAACTAGAGCTGTTCTCAAAGAACACAAAAAATCCAGTATTTTATGTTGTATCGACATGGAAGTAAACACAATAATTTTTAAAAACAATAAACTCTAAATTTTTTATATTCAGTGAGGAAACTTTTTTGATCATACGTGAAACTTCGGAAATGTGATCCTCGAAAGATTTTTTTATCTAATAATC
>LR549669.1:353-13331 GCA_900536415.3 Caenorhabditis sp. 38 MB-2015
AGGAGCTTCTGGTGATCCTAAAATATCCTAAAAAGCCTAGAAACATATGAATTTAGGTTTTGGGGGTCATGAGGCATCAAATTGACAATTTAGAAAGAATATGCATCATTACAAGGCCTCTTAAATGGAAAAGCACATTTTTTTTAGATATAACCCTCGAAGGATTTTTTACGAAAAAGTCTGGTTTTCGAGAAAATTTTATTTGAAAAAAAGAAATTTGGAAACTTTCAACGTATACGTTAAAAGTTGTATACGTTAAAAGTTTCCAAATTTTTAACTTTTATCATTTCTTTCTCGAATACTAGACTTTTCCGTGAAAAATCCTTCGAGGGTTATACCTAAAAAATGTTATCTTTCTTCTAAGAGCAACTTGCCAATTTCCTTTACCCCACCTTTAAAATGAACACCTTAGCTTATTCATGTATAACTCAAATCACTCGATACCTAATAAGTAGAATGTTTCTCTTAAAACTGTTTTTCCTGAAAAATATTGCAATCTGCAAAAAACAAATACAAAGAGTTTTCAATAAACAAATATTTATGACTCCCTCAAAAAAAAACATTGGAAAATACTTGAGGAGGCACCGGGGTATAATGACAATGAACTTGTTGCCATGAGCAAAAATAGAGTTCGATTCATTGAGCAGATTTTTTCCGCGTTGACAAGAATCATTATGATATTTTCGTTCATTGACAGCGGCGGCCATAACCAACGCGGCTTTGCTGAGGGGCGACACGGTTTTCATTTTGTGCAGCCAACAATAGTCTTCGGATTTTTCTCGCCGCTTTATGCATTGATGCGACAATATACTGAAAAGGATGTTCATTCTCAAGGAGTCTTGTAATCAACACGAAACTCACCTCGAATTGGTGCATTGTTCTGCACTGTCTACAGAGCAACAAAAGACGTGGTAGGAGAGAAGTCAAGTACTGCTTCATCCGGTCACTCACAGTCTGAACCTCATTCAATTCCACTATCCAGATGCTGATGTTCTCTTGGAATTGTGCCAATGCTTCCTGAAAAGGAGATTTTTATCAGATTCACTAAGGAAAATATGCTACTTACTCGTTGTATTGATCGGAGTGGATCATTTTCAGAAGATGTTGATCGGTGGACTCGGCGATTCATTCTATTCATTATGACTACGCAAAACTGTAAATAAATTATCATAGAACGATTGCGATGAAAACATATAGAGGATATTTTTGGTATGTCTCACAATCCGCTCTATTTTTTTTGTGTTAAAAAAAAAACCTTGGAAGTAACATTTAGCGAGTTGTCAAACTATGGGAATATGCAGACATAAGTTAACAACAACTAAAAAATACATAATTATAATTTTAAAAAATTTGATGAAGTTATTTTACTAGAATCAAAATAATTTATTGTGTAGGAAACTTCTAAAAAATGAATAAATAAAATATATACTTATGGGACATCCTAACAAATTGAAAAATCATGAAACAAACCACCTAGATTGGACCTGTTAAAAATTGGACCAAGAAAGACGATCTTCAAAAAGGATTTTCGAACTAACATTAATTAATAAAAAAAATGATAGGACAGGCTCAGTCCAAGAAGGTGTATTACCTCTTTGAGAAAGGGGACTAAAAAAAGTAATAGGTATATGTTAACACATTGAGCACGGTGTGAATTATTAAAGTTTTTCCCATGGGAATGAGAATGTGGGAAGGTTAGCTGATGAATTAAACATTAAAATATGTTTTTTTTTTTTGCGAAGTATATTTCAAATCAATTGATACCTGAAAAGTAGAATGTTTCTCTTGAAACTGTTTTTTCTGAGAAAAATCTGCAAAAAACAATAACAAATAGTTTCAAATAAACAATACTTTATTGACTTATTTGGTAAAAAAAAACAACAAAACAAATTTGGAAAACGACAAGAATTCAAGGGACACTGGGGTAGGATAACAATTGGCTCTTTGGCACTGAGATTTGATTATTATTTTCTTATTAGCTTCATACTTTTTTATTGACAGCACGACTTCTTGAGTTCATTTTGGTGCATTATTCGCCTATTGGCGGCCACGGCGGTTGCCAATGCGAACCGGCCGAGGACAAACTCGGTGCCGGTTTTGGACGGACAATTTAAGACTCTCCATTAGTTGCGCAGCTTTGAGCATCGACGAAGCGATAACCTGGAGATGATATTCATTTTCAATGTATTTTGAAAGCATCACTGAACTCACCTCAAACTGTTTTGTGAACTGACACCGCTCACAAAAGAATAAAATGCGCGGTAGCAGCACCCTCAACCGATGCTTTCTTCTACTATTATTAATTTGGATTGCTGCAAGTTCCGTCATCCAGCGGCGGACATCTTCTTCAAAGTTCGCGATGGCTCGCTGAAAAATAAATTCATATCAGGATTACTTAGGAGAATAGTCACTTACCGTTTGACGTGGCGTGATTGGCCGATATTCAGAATATGGTGCTTGGTTAATTTGGTGATTCATTATAACTACGCGAAACTGTAAATAAATTATCATAGAACGATTGCGATGAAAAATTCAAAAAAAAAAAAAAAGATATTTTGAGTGTCTAATAGAATTCACAACACGCTTTTTTCTGTATATAAATGTGAAAAAAAAACAATGGAAGTAATTTTAGCCAGTTGTAGGACAAAAACCTATGGGAATATGCAGACAAATACAAAAACTTACATAATTTTTAGAGAAAAAAAATCATGAATTTGTTTTACTAGAATAGAACTAAGTTATGATGCAGGTGAGTTCAAAACAATCTATGAATGAAATACTCATGGGACATATTAATAAAAACAAACAACTATGATACGAACGACCTAAATTGGACCGGGCCGAGGAAGAAGATCTCAAAAAGACTGAAACATACGCAAAAATCAGAAGAATCGAAACAAAACATATTATAAAACCTATGTATTCGTAAAACATCTAAAAGCAACGCAAAACGTTCTAAGTCCAGGTAATTCTTTCCAAAAAAATTTATTTAATGCTAATTTTGGGTCTTTCCGTGGTCATCTAACCCGTTTAGGTCCAAGTAAAATAGCTTAAAAATCACCTATACAAGTCCACCAAGAAGATGAAGATAGTTAAACAGTCTCATCAATTCTAAAAAGAATAGTAAGGAAAACGAACCCAGAAAATGACTGATATGTGTAAAGACATTGGTCATGGTGTCAGTTTTCACACGGTTTATGATGAGAATATGAAGTTGGGAAGGTTAGCTGTTTGCTTGTATGTCTGTTGAACAACAAATTTTGAAAAAAAAATTACTTTGGTATTGTCAATTCGATTTACCGTATAGGAATTGATTAAGAAACTTTCAGTAGTTAAAAAAATAAACTCGGGGGACAGAAAAAAACTAAATTGCATAACTACTTTTGGTTTTGGTTAAAAATTCTCAAAAAAAAAAAATGTGTCATAGTTTAACATTTTCTCACGTTTTATTGTTGTTCAGTTTTTATCTATAGTTGTGAATTCAAATTTTTCAGACCTCTCAGTTTTTTTCTCTCAGGAAAAACATTTTTTTAAATCTCTATACGGTAGTAAACCTCGGACACGTTTCCAACAGTCAAAAAAATCGAATTCACGATACAAAATTTTATTGAGCAAGTTATGAAATAAAATGAAACCTGTCCAAGAAATTCAAGTTGTAGCAAATCTATGCCTAGATCTTTCCAAAAAAATTGTTTAGTACTTTTTTTGGGTCTAATTTTTGTGATTTAACCCGTTTTAGTTAAACCTAAATTAGGTAAATTAAGAAATTTAGGTCAAGTAAAATAGCTCAAAAATCACCTATACAAATTCATAAAAACGATAGTTGGACAGGTTTATCACTTCTAAACTGAGTATTTAATGTCTAAAAAAGGCTAACAAGGGAAGGTCGCCAAGCGTGGTTATTGGAATTTTTTTTATATTTCGTCAGTCGATAGATATGGGTCCCAAATGTATACTCCAAAAATCCTAAGTCCCACAACTCGCTAGAAAAAAGTTACGGTACCTCAAACTTCTTTTACTGTGTATTACAATATTAAAATCACACACAAATTAGTGTTAGTTTATTCCTAAAAATAAATGTGAGAGATAGGAGAGAAATATACGCATTTTTGTGTTGAAAAAAGAAGTTTTAGGTACCCTAACTTTTTTTCTAGCGAGTTGTGGGACTTAGGAATTTAGGAGTATACTTTTCAGACCCATACCTATCGACTGGTCAAATATCAAAAAATTCCAATAACCACGCTTGGCGACCTTCCCTTGTAAGAAAAAGTAAAGGAAAAGTACAACCCATAAAATGACTATAGTAATACAATACACCGGTTTTTCTACTAAGGAAGTATGGGCGAAACATATGTGTTAAGATATTGAGCATGAAGTCAAATCTCACTTTTTTATGATGAGAATATGAAATTGGGAAGGTTAGCTCGTACATCTGGTGAATGAAAACTGAGTTACTGAAATACATAATTTACAATTGAAAATCAACGAATTTGTCAAACATCTTGATAAAAACTTGAAATGTTTTATATATGAGGTTCAATTGAGAGAACAGAATATTTATCAGACAGTTTAAGAACCCATAAATTTTCTCTGTAACCTTAGATTAAGAAAATTATAAACCAAACAGACCAAATTAAACTTGTCTAATAAAAAATGGACCAAAAAATCATTTGTGGTTCAAATTGTAAATTGAAATCAATGTGAAATTCTGATTTTATTTCACTTGTTAGCTCATTTTTTTATTCGCACTGTATTTTTGGCCAAATGAAAATAATCTCAGTGATAACAGAACAGATCAATGTCCTCACCAAAAATATGATTCAAAATGAGCAACTGATTCATCCACATCCAAGTCTCAAGGAATTTATAAAATTTCACAATATTTTCAGAAAAATTCTTATTCTAAGTATGTGCAAAATTTTGATGGATTTTTGATGACTAGATAATTTTGATTTTGACGGTTGATTTTCCACAATCACTTACCTGAAAAATAGGAGGTATTTCTTGAAACAGCTTTTTTTCTAAATAAAATCGGATAATATTGCAATATTCAAAAACAATTACAAAGAGTTTTAAATAAACCATTATTTATTGACTTTTTTGAAACGAAAACAAGAAGAAACACTGAGGAAAGACAAGAATCAAATGAACATCGGGAGATTATGAGAATCGGCACTTTGACAACTTCAAGTGATAATGATTTTTAGGTTGATTTAACAACTTCTTGCTGACATATATTTGAGTAGATGTACGGCTGCACAATGCAGCAACTTATTGGCGGCGTCGACCGTATCCCCGGACTCTAATCGGTCTTTGTTGATCCCAACGGTGATTCCGCGTTGCCGACTTGATTCTCTCAATCATTGTAGCCGCATCTATCATGAGGTTGTAGATGAACTAAAAAAAAATGTTAATTTTCGATAAGTTTTGAAACGAACTCACGTCGTACTGACGCGTCGTGCGGCAACGCATACAGTATAGCAATATACGCGGCAACAATATAACCAATTTCTGTTTCATTCTATTATTATTATTGACCGATTCAATTTCTGCCCTCCAACTATATACATCTTTTTCAAACTTGCGAATCACACGCTGGAATTTTTTTTTAATCAGATTTACCTAGTAGAATATGCTACTCACACGTTGACGAGATCGGATTGGGCCATTTTCAGCTTGTTCAACTTGATTCATTCTGGCTACTAGTAACTGTAAATAAATTATCATAGAACGATTGGGATGAAAACTCGAAAGGATAAAGAAGTTTTTGTGAGGTTCTAATAGTATTCAGTCTCACAACCCGCTTTATTTTTGTGTGTTTAAATATAAAAAAAGTTGAAAATAAGTTTTAGGGAGTTATTGGAATTAATGACATCTAGAAGATGGCATGATTAAAGAAACGTAAGTCAAGTAATTTCCTCAAATTTAACTAAATTATGGTTTAGATTCCTTCCAAAAAATCAAGGAGGCATCTTAATGAATGGAAAAATCATGAAACAAGCCACCTAGATTCAACCGGGAAAGAAGGTCTCAAATAGGCTGAAAAATACCAAAAAATCAGATGGAAACAGAAAAGAATAGAAACAAAACATATTATAAAATATATTTATTCATAGGACATCTTCAAGAAATTCAAAATGTTCTAAATCTAAGCCTAATTCTTTCGAAAAAATTCTTCAACTCTACTCTTGGGTCTGATTTTTATGGTTATTAGTGAAATCTAATTTAGATCCAAGTAAAATAGCTTAAAAATCACTTACACAAGTTCACCTAAAGATAGTTGAGCAGGTTGATCAATTTCAGAAGGGGTATTGATTCTCTAAGAAAGAAGACTAAGAAAAATAAAAACATATAAACCTAGAAAATGACTGTTAATGATACACTAGACACGTATTTATACTAGGGAAGTATGGGGCGGGGCTCATGTTGAGCATGATGTGACCTCTTTCTTTGATGGGAATCGAAAATTGGGAAGGTTAGCAAGTAATTTGAACAATAGTTGATTGAAAAATGATAAAAATGAGATACCAAAATAAAACACGTAAAAGAGGGAGAAATTGAAATACACCTTTTTAATCCTTTCAGGGGTTTGACTATTTTTGCTTGTTGGCTCTAATGATCTGATCTTAAAGCAGCACCGTTAGCTTATAGACGATACCAACAAAAAAAAAACGTCAAAACCGATTGGAAATTGAAGTATGAAACCCTAACATTTTAGCGAGGTGATTTTCAGTCATCCGAATAATACATGGAAAATCAGGTTTGAATTATTTTCTCAGCAGACTCACACGTTTAAAAAATATTTTCATTTTTTACGTGATTTTTTTTGACGAAACCTTTCCAAATGTTCATGCTGTGTGATTCTCGAGGAGTATGCAAATTGTTTGGTTTTTTTTTTTGGAATTGTTACTTTTTCTGGCGTTATCTGTAAAACTCTTGTCAAAATTAAATGAATAATCCGTAGTTTCATAAGATTTGATATGTAGAACTTGTTCGTTTCAATTTTTGGTGACTTAACTTTGAAATTTTTTAAATAACCTCTTTTCCTGACATTTATTATTTTTTTTTCCATATGTTCTCTTCACTTCATGCTTGCTATTTTTCGGTGAAAATACCAAGGAAAAATCCAATTCTATCATTTAGGAAAAAAAAATGCTGGCCGCCTGGCCTAATTTCCCAAATTAACCTGATGTGTACTTCTCGAGGAGTTTGCAAATTTTTTATGATTTTTTTCCTAATTCTTTCATTTTCTCAGGTTTCAGAGGTATATTTTTTGCGATTTTGTGATTGATATTGAATATGACCTAAAATTTCACAAAATTATATATTCACACGCTCACGTTTTTGAAGGTTATTTTGAGTTTTTCAAAAACTAGAGAAAATCTAGTGAATTTCAAATGAACAGTTGAACCAACCTAGATACTACTTCTTCATTTTCATGTTTTTCCTTTCTATATTCGCTTTTCTATTTGAAAATCCAAGAAAAACACAATTTTCCTTTTTCGAAATAAAAAAAGACGCTGGCCGCCTGGCCTAACTCACCAAATTAACCTGTGTGTACTTCTCGAGGAGTATGCAAATTTTTATAATTTTTTTTGTCCGAATTCTTTCATTTTCTCGGATTTCAGAGGTATATTTTCCGCAATTTTGTGATTGATATCGAATAAGGTCCAAAACTTCACAAAATTATGAATATTTATTAATGTTTGAAGCCCATTTTGACATTTTCGAAAATTATAGGAAAACTAGGTGACATCTCAAAATACCACTGAACCAACTAATCTACTATTAACTTCTTTTTATGTTTTTATCCTCTATCTTCACTTTTCTATGTGAAAATCCAAGAAAAAACACAATTTTCCTTTTTCGAAATGAAAAAAGACGCTGGCCGCCTGGCCTAACTCACCAAATTAACCTGTGTGTACTTCTCGAGGAGTATGCAAATTTTTCATAATTTTTTTGTCCTAATTCTTTCATTTTCTAGGGTTTCAGAGGTATAATTCATGCAGTTTTGTGATTGATATTGAATAAGGTCCAAAACTTCACAATATTATAAATATTTATTAATGTTCGAAGCCCATCTTGACATTTCCGAAAACTATGTATCGAAAAATTAGCTAATATTTCAAGAACCATTAGATCAACCTAGGTACTACTATTTCATTTTTATGTTTTTATCCTCTATCTTCACTTTTCTATGTGAAAATCCAAGAAAAAACACAATTTTCCTTTTTCGAAATAAAAAAAGACGCTGGCCGCTTGGCCTAACATCCCAAATTAGCCTGTGTGTACTTTTCGAGGAGTATGCAAATTTTTCATAATTTTTTTTGTCCTAAACTTGTAATTTTATTAAAACCCATTGAACCAACCTAGATAATATTACTCAATTTTGATGTTTTTGATTTTCATATTCACTTTTTTGTGTGAAAATCCAAGAAAAACCACAATTTTCCTTTTTCGAAATAAAAAAAGACGCTGGCCGCCTGGCCTAACATCCCAAACCTGCTGTGTACTTCTGGAGGAGTATGCAAATTTTTCATATTTTTTTTCCTAACTCTTTCATTTTCTCGGGTTTCAGAGGTATATTTTCTGCGATTTTGTGATTGATATTGAATATGACCTTAAATTTCACAGAATTATTCACATGTTCATGTTTTTGAAAGCTATTTTGAGTTTTTCGAAAATTATAGGAAAACTAGTTAATATCCGAAAAACTATTGAACCAACCTAATTACTACTATTTAATTTTTATGTTTTTATCCTCTATCTTCACTTTTCTATGTGAAAATCCAAGAAAAACACAATTTTCCTTTTTCAAAATAAAAAAAGACGCTGGCCGCTTGGCCTAACCATCCCAAATTCTACCTGTTGTGTACTTCTCGAGGAGTATGCATAATTTTCTGTTTTTTCCCCAATTTTTTGTTTTTTCCTCGCACTTGGAGAAAAATATTCTTAGAGATTGGTAGAATGGAATAAGTAATCCACATTTCCATAAGATTTGATATAGTTTACTAAGCCAAATATTTTTTCAACATTTTCACTTGTGTAATTAATATATTAGATATTATCGTAGGCTAACTTTCCACTGTGCTTGAAAACCATTTTTCGAGCTTACTAAAAATGTAAACCACTTCAAAAAAATGTTCTCTCTCAAAAAATTATAAGCAGAGAAATACACAATAGAAAAATTAGGAATGTTCGTCCACTAAGCCAGCATCTTTTTTTCTATTTCGCAAGAGAAGAATTGTTTCTTTTTTTAAAGTTAACTATTTTTTTTTACAAAATAACATAAGGGATTTTAGGCGATAAGAGAAAGATATTATTTTTTATGATTAGGTTTTTTTTTGGCAGTTTTTTGATTTTTAAGGATATTCAGGTTTCGAAATTTGCTTTCCATTTGAATTTATAATTTTTTATTAGGCAAGTTAGGTTAAAATATATCATTTTTATCCAATAGATCTTTTAAGGAATTAATTTTTCTAATTCTAAAGTTTGATAACATTAAAAAGGTATTACTGAATATGAGATCTTCAAGTTCTACACCAATTTTTTCGTTAATTAGCCTGTTAATTTTTGAAAGACTCCAGGATGATATTAGAAGCACAGTAAATATGATTGGTCCAGGATATCTTGAAACAAAATTGAAATTTTCAATCCACTTTTTTTCAAAATCATGTTTTTGATCTGCGTTAATTTAATGATTTTTTAAAATTTTATTCTGATTTTACAGTTCTTTTCTCTAATTTGATACTTATCTAGGAGGTTCATACTATAATTGACCTCAAATATTTTTCAAAAAATAGTTGAAAATATACTCAAATTTTTCATAAATTTTTCCAAAAAAATATTGCGAAATTCCAAGTTTCCTCCTCCTTCAAAAAATGTCATTGACACTCACACGACAAGCCAAAAAATCAATCTTCAAAAACATTTTCAAACGCCCATAAATTGCCCTTCCAACTGTCGGAAATCATCCGTCACTGTCGCCCCATAAAAAAAATCAATAAATTTACATAACACTGACTCATCCTGTCACTTTTAACTGCTTCGCCCCAACAAAAAACTTTATCAACAAAAATGTTCTCACATTTTTTTTTTTGAAAAAAATCCCTTTGGTTCCTCTCCAAACACCACTTCATTATTTTATTTTATTTTATTTTATTTATGTGCTATGCTATTCAGAAAAAGAAGAACCAGATGCGCTTTTTATTCAATTCAGGGCGCCCAAATAAAAAAGACCAAATCCCCCTACTGGTTGAATTAATCACCAAAAAAAAATCCTTGTTTTATTGAGAGCGAGGCGAGGCGAAATTTGATTAGTTTAGTTCTTTTGTAAATATATACAACATTTGTGGGGTAAGTGGTGTGGTTTACTATTTACTCAACTGATTTTCAGTGAGAAGAAAGGAAGGGGGTGTTGTTTCAGATAGTACTGTAGCTCTTATAGAAAATAGCAATTATGATTTTTGTAGTTTTATGATACCCTAATAAAATAAAATGTGATTTTATATGTGAAAAATTCAGAGAGCAAGAAGGCCAAAGTACTATTTTTCCAAGGAGGTGTGTTTGTTTTAAAGACCTAGAAAAAATAAAAAGCGATATTTTCAAGAGGTTTTTTTTTTCAAAAAGTCAACAATTTTAAAGCTAAAGCTTACTTTTCTGCCAAAAAGCTTTTTTTCTAACTTTTGTTAAAAGTGAGTCATTTTTTGAATCACTGCTTCGATACTGGCCTATTTTATGCCCAGTTGGCGAGGCAATAAAAGCTGGATACTCAAAAATCGAATTAGGCAAGTTTTTTTTCCTGAAATCAACAATTTTCGCTGAACTCTTCTGAAAGTTTTTTTCAAATGTTCTAAATTTAAATTAAATTTCCGAGAGCTGTTTCAAGTTATCTAGTCTGGAAATACTTTAGCCAAAACCAAACTTTTGAATTAAGATCTTGGTTTTTCTTTAAATGATAACCTAATAAATAAGGATATGAATTTTCCTTGACATTTTTAGGTCATTTTTATTTACAAAAATCGACATATTTTCAGCATATTTCTCTTCAAAACCTTTATTTTCAAATTTTAAATTCAAAAACTTCATACATAAATTTTAGAATTTCAAGAACCTTTCTAAAATTTGTATTCTTCGTATAAATTTATCCTCAAAGAATATAAAATAATGATTTCGAAAATATCTTGGAGAATAAGATATAACAAAATTTCTTGAAAAATATAAAACAGAAAAACATCTAGGAAACCACCTGTTTTATTCCCATTTTCTCTTAAAAATCCTTTTTTAATTGTTTTTAAATTTTCGTTCTAAAACTCAAAAATAAATAAATAATAGAATATGATTTTTATCTAGAAAATAACCTATTTTTCGGCCTATTTTTTAGAATTTCTATCCAAGTTTTTCATCCAAAAATATGCTGCATAAATTTCGAAATTCCGAAAAAACCCTTCCTCACAAAATTCATCCCCATAGACCCAAAAGTCCACTCCAAAAACTTTCTCCAACTCCCCAAAGTTTTCGCTTTTGTCATGTCAAAAGTGCTCTTCCTTCTTTTTTTTTGTGCTTCTCAACAATCGCCACCAAACAAAAAAGGGCCATTTTTTTCTCCCCTTTCCTACCAAAAACGTCGTTGGCACCAGTCTTCTTCCCCTTCCAAATATATATACAATGTTTGCAAGACACACACACACACACAAATCCTAGCAGAGAGAGAAGAGACGCCAGACATGACAAAAATTGATCGCGCAGGGCCAAGCGAGCAATCCTCTGCCTCTCTTACCCCCTGTTGTCTTTTTATTTCTGGTCTGGTCTGTTGTGTATGTATGTGTGTGTGTGTGTTTCTGTTGATGGTTTTTCTCAGCACACACACACACATACACATATATTTTCGACCCCCCGATCAATAACATTTTCTTATTCTTCTTTTTCTTTTCTTTGTGAGCCAGCTAGCAGCTTCAACTTTTTGTACTAACCAACAAAATTTTTCTTATCTTTTTTTCGAAGAGATGAGTCATTTTTTCTTGCTTACCCCGGGCGTTTTTGATTTTTTTTTCTTGCAAAAATTAGATTTTTTGAGATGTAAAATTTGATTTGCTAGGAAATTTGAGCAGCTCAGAGGAAAATTTCCCAAGGGACAAGTATTATGAAATTGCCTTTTTGTGTTTCTGACTTTTTATTGGAGTTTTGGAGCCATACGAATTATTTTTGAGCTAGAAAATATAATTTTGAGAAAAATCATTCATTAGGGTGGGAAAAAATATTTTTCTATATTTTTTGTGTATAAATTAAGGTATTTTTAGATTGGTATTGTCTAAAATTCTTAGTTTTTCAGTTTGAAAGTGATTTTCAGAGTAAGTAGTTATTAGTTTTGGAAAAATCATGTTTCTAAATTTTGCAGTCGATTTTTAGTATAAATTATGATATTTTTCCGTTGATATGATCCAAAATTGATATAGTTTTCAAATTTGAAGATCATTTTTATAATAAGTACTCATCAGTTCGTAGAAATTCCTATTTCTGAATTTTTTGACCAAAATTTTAAGTGAATATTTTAGTTCAATGAGTTGTAAAGGTCCAAAATTACAAAAATACATGAATTTTTAAGAGATTTTTTGAAAAAAGTTTATTTTTTCTTGATTTTTGGTATCTTTTTCTAACAAAATACGTTAATTTTTGCGATTTTCACCCAAAAATTTAGGTATTTTGGTGAAAGATGGTAAAACTAACTGAAATATTCGAAAAAAATACTTCTTCATTTTTTGCATATTTTTTATTCTAAATTCTGGTAAAATACAAGTCAAAATCACTGAAAGATGTAAAAAAAAAACGAATATTTTGCAAATTTCTTCACATTTATCGTCATTTTTTTAAACAGTTTTTTTTGGTTTACAGCCAGAATATGTGAGTGTTCAAGGTTTTTTTTATTTCACAAAATTTTCGTGAATTTCTACCTCTAATTCATATAAAAATTTAAAAAAT
>LR549679.1:0-11958 GCA_900536415.3 Caenorhabditis sp. 38 MB-2015
TTCTCCAGATATAGTCGATTGATCTTTGTATTCGTCTGATGTCTTCAACCTTGGTGTTCCACGTTTCGCACCCATACAATGCGGCCGCCAACACACTCGTTCGGAGAATGCTGTTCTTTTTTGGTACCGAGACCTTGTTCAGCGCATCACCAATTCCATGATAAGATGCCCACGCTGCTCTTATTCGGTTGTTGACTTCAAAATCTAGAGAACCATCTTTCTTGAAGACACGACCGAGATATTTCATGTGGTCGACATCTTCCAGAACGTCCTTCTCGACTCTGACCGGACGTGTATCTGCCGAGTCGTTGCGCATGACTTTGGACTTGGTGGTATTGAAAAGTAGACCAGCTTTTCTGCAGACTTCGGCAATTTTTGTAGCTCTTTTAGAGGCATCAGCACCCGACTTGTCGATGAGAACCACATCATCCGCGAAAAGTAGACGTGATATATACTGTCCATGCATCTTGATCCCGTAGTTGTCGTCCGCGTCATTTTCCGGCAGCGGATCGGCTTCACGTAGAAGTTTGTTGAGAGCAACGGCGAACAGCGTCGGCGAAGAGGAATCACCCTGCCTTACACCTCTTTCCATCCTGATCTTGATCTTCTCACCCAGCACCTCGACTTCCGCCACTCCTGACTCGTTCGCCTTCTTCAGAGCTTCTGTGTATTCCGGCGCAAATCCTGCGTCCAACAGCCCTTCCTGAACCGATTTCCAGTGTATTGAATCGAATGCAGCTTTGAAGTCGATGAACGTCAGCACCAGCGGGATGTTGTACTCGTGTGTTTTCTCCCATATGGAAGCCAATGACTGTAGGTTGTCGATACACGATCTCCTTGGTCGAAAACCATTCTGACTCTCATCTAAATAGTGCTCGGAGAAGTTGGACAGTCTTGAAGTCAACACTTTGGTGTATATTTTTCCCGGAATTGATAGCAGAGAAATAGGTCTGACATCCTTCAAGAATTCTCAACCAGTACCATTTTTCGAGTAAGTTTTTCGCTATTTTGAAAAATTTAGAAATCAGGAACTGAAACCGAGACTGAAGAGTAAATTGGAGTTGATATTAAATTAAAGAGCACCATCTATGTATCAACGTTCCAACTGAGACTGGACATTTTTCATACCACCCGCCAGAGCCAACATTTGTTGTCGAAATCAGAAAACTTCCAATAGTTATAGTGAAGCTATATCATACTTGGACTACCCGGTCGGATCTGACCTGGGGGGCTTAACCTTTTGGGAAGGATGGGGCTTAACCTTTTTTTGGATGGGGCTTCACCAGTCAAAAAACGTCTTTTTTAGGCACTTTTTCCTCAAAACATCGTAGTACTGTACGTAGAGGTTCAAATGTAATATATTTCTACAAAAATGTAGCTCATATGTGGAAAAATGAAATCCGCATCACCAATTCTCATTATTTTCGAATAGTACCCCCTGTTACGCCCTTTCGACCGTTTCGATTCTTTACGTGACCGTTTCGACCAGGGGGTTTAACAGGCATAAATTACGTGAAAAATTTTTTAAATCAAAATTTTCGCTTTTTCACGCAAGGGGGCTTCACCTTTTTTCAGAGTGGGGGCTTAACCCCAATGGTTCTAAACCGGGGTAGTCCAAGTATGAGCTAGATTCTTTGAAATCTTTGGAGAGGGAAATTCAATGAGCACTTAATAGTTGAATTTATTTGTCTTCAACATTTGTTTATAACACTTCTATTTTTCAGTAGTGTGCCGAGGCAGTAGCCGAAAGGATTCTGATTAATGTGAGATTCAAGCCACTGTCGGTCTGTGACACGGGAGCGGAAACGAATCAAAACTTGCCTATTACCAATTTTAATGTTATGACGAACAAGGATCGGGAAAAGTGCGTATATTCGGCAGTTTGTCGAAAGGATTCCGATTGATGTGAGATTCAAGTCGGGAGAGTCGGGAGCTGAAACGAATCAAAATTGGTTCAGTAACTAGTCTGGATGTTTTGACGCTCAAGGATTGGGAGAAGTTCGAATAATCGGCAGACATGTGGTCAATTTGGTCTACCGATCTGTGCCACCAAAATCTATTGCTGTCACAACGACGTATAGTGGGCAGAAGTTTTTGATTAGAGGATTGTTCAAAAATTTATTCAATGATGAATGTGGATGTGGATTCTTTATGGTCGGCAACCAGTATTTGTTACCGTTTTTTGAGTAAGTTTTTTGCAAATTAAAAAAAGAAAATTATAGAAATCAGGAACTGGAGCCGAGACCACTTGTGATTTCACAATAAAAAAAATCAAATTTCTAAAGAGTAAATGGGAGTTGCTTTTAAATTGAAGAGCGCCATGTATCAGCGTTCCGATTTATTATGAACCCAACCCGACTGAGACTGAACTTTATTTTATAGTCCATGTTTTGAGTTCACCCGAGCCTTATATAGGGGTACATTTTTGAGCCCAGAAAAATATTTTTTAGTATTTATCTGGTTCTTAGTTGAAAATGTGAATATAGTTCTTGAATTGGTGAGTTCGAAACACTACTATAAGAAGTTGAACTATAAATAATTTCTACTTTTCAAAATATTTCAAGAAAAGGAATTACCTAATGTAAAACATTTACGAAACCAATATTATCACCTAAGACGGTCAAACTACTAGCTAATTTAAGAACTAACTCACTAGTGTAAATTTTTGAAAATTCACGGAAAAACACCTAAACAACTTCAATATTCTAAAAAATTTCCAGCAAATCAGCAACAATATCATTTTCTACAACAAGAATGTTAGCTGTCAATCAAGGATGTCGACTTTCGAATCTCCGCAACTCTTGTCGACTTCCGATTCCCTATAATTTTATCGTCAATCTCTCAGATGTTGAGATTCGCGTAATTTTGTTGTCTACTGCATCAGCAACAAGAATCTGTTCATGGCCCTATCAAAAATCGTGAACAACTCTGGAATTTGGCAGCGGATAAAATGAACAAAAAATATGAAGTATGGTACAACAACCTACGTAATTGGATGAGAGATTATCGATTCAAGGGACGCTCAAACTTTTTTGCTACCAAATGGGAAATGTTTCGCTTTTCTTAAGTCAGCCAGCAATTATGGATCACGAGTTTGCTGGTATTATATCTTTAAAATCTCACTATTAACCTGAACATTCGCAATTTTCTTCCAGAAGTTATCAATCAATCCATGTTCTATTCCGATTCGTCGTCATTTTGGAAATTTGACCAACGAATCCTTGAATACGTGATATAAATGTATAGAACTTGAAGGCTGTCAAGAATCTTGCGACAATCGTTCAAATTTTCAACGCTGATGGTTGTCCTATTCAAAATGTCGCACTCGAAGTCGACCATAGAATGAGATGAAGTTACTTGTTGCGTCGCAAAGTGAATCGAATCGATGTCGTTGAGAATTGAACGTGCTGAGAAGGAATGTAATGAAGAAGTATTACAATTTTCTTCGAAGCTGAAATCCCGAATAACAAGAATGAAACACGTGGCGCCAGTATTGTTTTATCTGCTCGAAACTGTGGACGAAGCGGCTTGTTTTCTTTTTGCCACAGCCATCAATAATGCGTCACAAGTTTGCTGGTATTAAAATTTTGAAATATCACTCTGAACCAAAAACAACCTTATTTCTTCTAAATGTCATCGATCCGTCCACGCTCATCAAGTTGTCACTTCGGAAGAAGTCTCATTCCGATTTGCTGCCATTCATCAAATTTCATCGAAAAACTCTTGGATTCAAGCATTTGTGTTATTTTGTAACAATCGATAATCTCATGAAAATCCGGAATCTTAGCAATGATGGATATTCTGTTGGTCGAGTTCGACGTTCGACATCGAATTCGAAACTAGATGGATCAATTTGATGCGCAAAATTTAGAAATATCAATATCAATGTTGGCGTCATTTCTTATCTCCTCAAAGTAATGCGAATATCCATAGTTTGACAGAGGCAGCAATGAAGATTGAAATATCACATGAATATGTTATCGAATTCCTGTTGTGCGATTTTATCGATTTGCGAAACAGTTGAATTCTATCTGGAGTCTCCAACTTATACCAGTCATCCATCAATCGTGGAATACAAGTTTTTTGGTAAATTTTTTTTTTGAATATCTTCTTGAATCAAAAACAAATTCATTTTTCCAGGCGTCTATCGGTCTCTGCTCACGATGTTCCCATTCAAAAAGAATCCCATCTACTGTCATTGATCAAATTTCATCGAAAAACCTTTCGGATGCGCGGATCCATGTATCGATGCATCCATTCTCAACACAAACTTTTACCTTCTGAAGCTTCTACAAGTTCGCCGACATTTGTTCAATTCACAAAACAGAAAATAACTTCCCGGTTTAATAGAATTTAAAACCTTTATCATTGCGAAAATTTTTCCAGCTTTTTCATTTTTATTAATTCATGCGCTTTAAACTTTCATGACTTTCTCCCAACCCGCATTTAGGATTTGGAATGGGCGCGACAAACTTGATGTTCTTTGGAGCCGGCGCCATAGACATTGGGTTACTCGTCGTGTATAGAATCTTCTAATAGACACTGTCTTGCCAATTTAATCAATCCATCTAACCTAACACACTACATCAATTAACACTAACTTACAAATGCACTTTTTGGGAAGATAATGTCTCAGAAGATTTTTCCTGTTCCAAATATTAATTTTAAGCTTTTCTGAAATTATCAAAATCTTACAATCGGTCTCTATTCTATTTTAAAATAACTATTCAATATTTTCTATTGCGCCATTTTTTTTTGAAACTGGGAGGTTATTAGAGGTTTTGTGAGATGAACAAGTTTCGAAGAGTTATTCGATTTGGAACGTGAGTTTTGGGAGTTGTACATTCGAGGCAAAACATAATAACTGTTCCTGCAGGTCTCAAGTAATTCAAGACGATGTGAAAACAAGATCTGGCAACAAGAAGTAGACAATCGAATACAATCTCTATGTGAAAATTGAATCGGCTGAGGTTCCCACCAAGCTATCAAATCGGTTTAGATGAGCAGAAAACGAGATTGATGCCTAGCATATGCCAAAATTCATGATTCTGATGTTAATGGATTGGCTTACGGAGAAAACTGATCAAGAAGCCTGGGCGAAAGAAGAACGGCGCTAAAAGAATTATGCTTGTGGACAAGGAGAATCATGGAAAATCGAAATGGCGGATCGTGGTTACGTTGAGCATTGATGCGACTTATCAAATGCCGAAATGAGATAGGGCAGCGAGTCGAGAAGTCATGCTAAATCGTCTCAAACCCAACAACACTAGATTCCGTATGGATTCACGATTTTGTGGGTTTTTAATTGATTTTACTGCAAAGTTTGTACTTCAGAAAGTTGAATAATTTTGTCTGCAAAAAACTGTTTATTGATTTTCGAAACCCAATTTTCACTGAAAATCTTCAGATTTTCTTGCACATCTTGAACGTTTCGTCAAAGTTCGAAGAGAAAACAATACAAATATCGAGAATCAATTTTTTCGAGAAAAAATAATCGAAGAAAATAATGGCCGTGGCCGATCATTTTCTTGTCCCCACCTGTTTGTGTACTTCTCTCGGACAATTTTTTTGTTCAAAAATTTTTAAAATTCGATTCGGAGAGGGGGGAAAAATAAGAAATACATCAAATTCATTGAACAATAAGAAGATTAGAGTAGAAAGTTATCCCCAGAAAGCAGTTTTTACAAATTTATTAATTTTTTTTCTGCGAACCTATTTAAAACTTTCATTACTCATAAGATAATGGTGTTCATATTTCAAACAATTTTTAAATTAAGAGATTTTTCACTAGAAGTCTTAGTTTCAAAAATGAGCGTCAAGTAAAACAATAGTTTCAATCTATACTTTTTACAGGCTGTAATTCGAAGAAGATATTTTTATGAGATGAATTCGCAGGAAGAACTAACAGTTATGTGTAGTGAAAAATCGAAAGACGGAGTGAAGCAGGAAATAATGATGGTACAAACTGCTCGCTTTTTAGCTTCAAAACGAGAAGAAGACATGCATTTTTTTGGATAATTCGGTTCAATGCGACGAATGTATCGAGCAGTAGAGATTGAAACTAGACTTCGGACTAGACAAAGATCAAAAGATCCAAAATAGTGGATTATTGACACATGGATTTCCGCATTGAAAAAAGCTTCGCATGATCGGACCTAAATTAATGAACGTTATTCTTCGAGGATGTTTCCGCCGTCACTGTCAGCACCATTAGCAACGGTGTTAATCCAGCTCTCAAAAATGTCGATAGCATAGGGAAAATGTGAGAAATATATTATGCATATTTCGGAGAATGAGAAAAGTGATAGATGGAAGGAGGACAGGTCAAAAGAAGATTGATGAGGGACTTACATTTTGCATGATTCGCTGAATTTATTGACGAAATTCCAACGTTGTCGAATTTTTATGCGATGAGGAATAATGAGAATGGTGAGAATTTGTTTCTCTCAAAATTTTTTACATAAAAATAATGCTCAGACAATTTGAAGATCAACTTTTCTATTTTTTCAAAGATCCTCTTCTCGGTAAAACTAAATTTTTCAATAGTCCATTCAGGTCTGTGCGAAACTGGCCTTTCAATATTTCCGGAAAGATATGATGTTTCTTATTTAAGATATCTGTATTCAAAATTAGGCAAAAATTAATTCACAATCGTTTTTTACACTTGGGAACTTATATCCAAAAAGATCTTTTATAATTCCAGAAAAAGTTTCGACAAATTTTTTTTCAGTTCAGAGCATTTTAACATTCGAATATTCGTTCCAAAAAGTTCAGAAAGTATTAGGAGTGTTCATACCTCTGAAAATTCTGAATGTGCTATCTCAACGCTGATTTTACCAACCAAAAACAAAACTGTGATTGAATTGAGTTTCCTAAAAAAAAAAGAAATTTTTCTGAAAGTTCTGATTGCTTCTTGATAAGCTAGGCTAGCTTCAAAAAAAATGAAAGTTAGAGGAAAATTAAATTTCCGAATTGAAAGGCTAAATTTGATGACCATATAAAAAATAATTAAAAGAGTCTCCTTTATTTTTCAAATAATACAGAAGCTGGAAACTTTGTTAAAAATTAAATTCGAAAGCCATTTCGACGATCATGAAATGTTCATGACTACATCACAAATGAACCAAATGAAAGTCCAAACGCATGAAAATTACGAGTAAAGCTAATTTTGCCAGCAAAACGAATTGAATTTCACATATTTTTTTCTAAAATTTTCCATTTATTCGGAAATTTTGATTAAAAATAAGACGCTCAAGTGGAAAAATCGGGAAGGAATATTTTTTGCAAAACCAGCAATCTTCAAACTGGGGATAATGAAATTACCAAGTGACGGGGTTGCCAAGCCCCTATAATTTTTGTTTCAACAAATCTTTTTCGTTGCATTATTCGAATTTTAATTTATTTGATTTTCAGGTTCAATTTGGAGACATTGGGAAATGTATGATTGTGTTAGATGCGAATTACTGAACATTTGATATCAAAAGGAAAAGGACAATAAAGAAGCATGTCGTCGAAAAATTTTGGCCGAAAGATATTTGAGAAAAACATGTACTGATTCGATTTGAAGCTAGAACTCAAAAAATGTCCAACTGGATCATTAAAACTCTCAAGGACTTATGAATTGGCTATTATCCATGTTCGATATGACATGATGGAAACTGCGTGTTTGAATTGACGGTGGCCGGAAGATTTTCAAATCGTCGAAAATATTCTTCTGAAGCATGGACTTCTTCTACGATATGCACGTGATAAATATGGCAAGAAATCCAGGTGAATTTTTAAGAAAACTATCACCTTAAGGTGAACAAAATAAGGAGGTATTCAACGAGAAATACCTAATATGCTAGATATCTGGACCCTGATGAATATTAGTTTTTCATTTTCGAGAATGAAAATATAAACGAAACATAATTTACGTGATGTACTACTATAATGATTCGAATATATCCTACTTAGATTCACTCCAATTTCAGAAAAAGCAATTTTCAGATAATTAAAGTCAGCAGAGACATTTCTGGTTCATAATTTTGAAAATTTCGTGAAATTATAAACGTAGACAATAGTTGAAACTCTCGACCATTTCACCCGAGTTGCATGATTTGAAAAATCAATCAACATGTAGTTGTAAAATTCTAATAATTCTCTACATCAAATCCGAGTGTGTAAAAAGTGTTCTAAAAACATACCCTTTAAAAAATACACTTTGAGATTTTCTAGTTCAGGGTATATTTTTGAATCTTTGTATATTGTTGATAGAAAAAAAATGAACCACAGTAATCAAGAGATCAATAATAAGACAGAAAAAAACCCGGTTACTCTATTTAATTTTTTTGGCCAAAATTTTTAGATATACAAATTGTATGGATGAAAAATTATTCCTATACGTCTTTAGAAGCCTTTCTATTTTACTATAGTCGTCCAAAACGAAATCACTTTCAGAAAAAAAAATCTAAATGTTGTTTTGTTTCCAGCTATGCCGATGACGATGATTATTCGGACCATTCGGGGAATCTTCAGCGATACGGAAAAAATCATGACGTGCGACATATATTTATTCAACTGTAAATCGATCGGACTTGTAACTTCTCGACCTCGCATGAAAACAAGAACTCGCGCCTGCTTCGTGCGACAAATTAAAAAGGCTTGACGGCAAACAATTTGGAATGAGAAATCGATGATTTGTTGCGGAGCCTGACAAGCCAGCTATGCCAATGATAATGATTGTTTGGCAATCATTCGGAAAAGTCAATCGACCAGCAAACTTCTCTAATCCATAAGGGAACAATTGATTCAAGAAGACCTTTTCATGAAATATGAAAACTGAAGCATCTTCACTGGAATCGATGAGTTTGGAGTTCACACGCTTCGCAACGCAGTATCTACCAAACGGTCTACGAACATCGCGACTCGGAAGTGTGAACACTGCTGCAACTATATTAGAATATTCCCGAGCATAATCCTTACAAGTTAATGGAACTCCATATGACCCACGATGTTGGACACAAAATCAGTGAGTTTTTTTCTGTTCGAATTTCACCAATGAGAAATTTTGACAATTCATTTTTTGGCTCAATGTCTCTAGTGCCTTTCTCTGTTCTTGGTACACCATCACAGCAAAGAAAGGAAACGCGCTCTAATAGACAACGCTATTTTTCATGTCTGCGTCTCGCATATAGCGTTGTCTATTGTGTTTGGAAGACACACATCATTCTACATGTGCAATTGCTATGAAAAATTTTCTCTAAACTATTTTTAATCAAATCTTCAAGTATAAATTATTTGTTATTTCAGAATTCGGATAGGATTATGATTATTTGGCAGAAGTCCAAATCATTCTGGAATTATTAGTAAACTTGGAGTATTGAGTCAGGGAGATGTGAGAAAGACTGCTTCGTATTATCAAATCGACAATCGATCGGCAAATCAGTTTTTCCTCAGTGTAATGGATCGCTCGTGATGATGCTCAAAGGGAATTCGAAAAACTCGAGAAAAAATACTATTTGAGACCACGTTATTATCATTGATCGAAGAACCGATCAGTATTTGCTCTACAAGCGACAGTTGATTGAAAATATCTACTTCTCGGAGCGTGACCTGGAATTATGTTAATAATTGGGCATGATGCTATCAAAAGGTCGGAGTCTTTCAGTATGATTGTTAATGATTGATAGGACTCCATATGAATCACAATTTTCATTACGTAAAGTGAGTTTTTTCTTTATTCAGTTTGAAGAAAATGAAAAGCCGAGAATTGTTACTCTTTCCAACTTCAATTTTTGCATCAAAGTTTTCGGCGCTACGCCAACAACACAAAGAAAGCAAACGTGCTATAATGGACAACGCTTTGTTTCATGCCTGCGTCTTATCCAAAATATACTATACACGCTTGTCTCTCTTTTTCTCACACAAATGTGTTACTTTCTTTGGAAAGAGACACACGGCATTCTAATTCTGCAGTTGTCAGAAAAGTTTTCTTAACTATTTACAATATCTTCGAGTACGAATTTTCAGGATTTTGAATCGGAAGTCTAATTCGGCGCCTTACACCTTCTGCTTTTCGATCTGGATCACAGGATGTAGAATGGATTAACCCACCAATACCTGCCCGTTGACCCGAAAATACTTCCTCTCCTTACACTTCTCAAATGCTGCTTGCATGTATATGTGAGGTTGGTAAAAATTCTCGTTTTGTTTGTCATCCCATAGAAAATCGGAACTTCAGAATTCTATAGTTCCGATTACTGTTCTTCTGCCTTTGACTACGGTTTTGGCTGAGATGCGGAAGCTATGCCCAAATTTTGAATTTTTCAGTAGACCATTCATCAAGCAAATTTAAAAGTACTGAAGGTTTTTTTTCAGATCCGCACATCCACCCCTCAATCATTTGGCTCTCCGGTTACCGAAGCTTGAAAACAGCGGAAAAGGAATTTCATAAAGTTTGGTGGTGTCATTTGTTGTTCACGGTGGACCAATATAGATTGAGCTATTCAACCATGCTCCTTCAAAACTATGTCGCCGATAATTTCAAAACCGCACCTGAGTCCGAAAAGAGGAATCACTAAATTGGACACAAGAATGAGTAAGTTTTTCAATATTTTAAAAAAATATTTGAAACGTTGAACGAGGTCTTCTGGAATTGTGGTCGAGAGATGACAAAGTTTGAATATTTTTCTGCTTTTCTTTGTAAAAATTCAAGGAATTTAAAACTTATCATTTGTCGATCGGAATTTCAGTAAAGATGAAAGATATGTTGCTGAATTTTGAACTTTTCGACAAGCTTCTTGTACAGGTTTGGCGTCGAAGTACGAAGTGACTTATAAATTTTAAGCAAACTATAGTCAAAGTGTTTAATACTTTATATTTTTCAGATATTCCGTCTTCATCCTTCCACTCACAATCTATCGATGTCGGATTTGGTCCTAATCAAGGGAAGACTCTCGCCAACTATGAAGACCACCTATGATGTTCTCCAATAATCAGGTCGGATCATGATGAAACCGCTGCTGCTGAACGTTTACTCGGTAAGTTTTAATTTCAATTGCGACGCTGGAGCTTGGAAGAGTACTGTAGTTATGGAGAAGTACTCATTACTGATAGTTGCCATACGACCAAAAGCTACCAAATCGGATTGGCTCGGGGCAAAATGGATTGAATCCTGGTCCGTTTCAGTTTTCAGCCCTATGTACAAGACACTACAGTACTCTTAAAAGCTCTGAGTTGCCATTTGACTATTTTTTTCAGATTAGTGAACCCCTATTTGACGAACATCACGTAGAAGTCGGAGCGGCCTCAGAAGACGACGTCTAACAGAATGTAAGTTCATTTTTGCGGATATGTAAAAGCTATGCCCAAATTCCAGTGAGTTTTGCGGATTTGAGCGTCTGTGGCCAAATTGAAGCAAATATTTTTACAGGTTGGCTCATTCATCAACATCTCATTGAATCTACGCGTGTATCAGATCAGAAGGAGTACGAGTGAGTCATCTTGAACTTGGAGTCGTCGTCGAGACACACGAGACACATCTGCTACTGCGTGGAGATACTATACAGAAGTCGCGACGTCCACCGTCACCAACTCTGTCTATCATGTGAGTGCGCTTGAGGATTTGTGAACTTCGCTGCGACACTTAGCCCTATCAGGATTGGTTTATTTTCACGTGAGTCATTTCTCGGAGTAAATGTTTTGAATTGAAAACACAGTACTCCGTGATAAAATATTCTACACAAAACATTTTAAAAATCATTTATTCTGTATTTTTCATAAACTGTGATCGATCAATTTCGGACCTAACGAGCAGGTAAGTCACGCCCTGGCTGTCACTAACAAGCCGCGCCCCTCTCCCGGCTGTCAATAACAGCTTCTCCCCTGGCTGTCACTAACAAGCCCCGCCCCTTTCCCGGCTGTCAATAACAGCTTCTCCCCTGGCTGTCACTAACAAGCCCCGCCCCTTTCCCGGCT
>LR549685.1:0-12702 GCA_900536415.3 Caenorhabditis sp. 38 MB-2015
CGACACGGCAAACAAAAAAATCTGATATAAATATTTGAATTCTAGTATTTTACAAAGGTAGGGGTTACCTTCGTAATTCGTTCATGTCGTATTTTTATCAATAAACTATTATCTTCTTAATCTTGTATTTCTTGAAGTATATCATCATCTTCCAACGGCATTCTATTAGGTTGTTGAAAAAGAAACGGTCGTTTTAACCAAAAACTAAATGGTCAATGATTCTTCCTCTAGTGTTTTTCCTCTAATGTACTTCGTTCCGATTATGATTCTACAAATTGAAGAGTCATGTGATACAAGACAATGTAATACAAACCGAAGAATCGCTATGTCTTGGAGTTTTCATTACGATACTTACTTTTATTGGATTCGCATATTTGCTCTAGTGAGTTTAGGTGGAATTTGGAACAAAGAAAAACAAGTTCTTTCAGTAGAGACAGGCTTAGACGAAAAAAGACATCGGATGAAAAAGTGAAAATCGATATGAGAATGGACAATAATGACAATGCAAGTGATCAAGTGATCAACGAGGTTAACACTATCAACAATAACAGTAATGATTGTAAAACAAAATAATTCCGCCATGGTCGTTTACTACTGCAACAACAAGAAAAACAAATTACCCACTTTCCAAAGCATCCCTTTTACATTAGAAAAAATGTGAGACAAACCAGAAAAGCCACTGTAATTCCTGCCGACATCAAAACAATTTTTTTTTCTATTTTCATTGAGGTCACGAATCTTTTGTTTTTTTTTGTTATGAGAAAATCGGAGTTTTTTGGTAATATTTTGTTAAATTTATTATTTATACAATAACAAAAACACTTATAATAATCAGAATAATACATCCTAAATCCATGAAACCTTTCGAAGTATTACAAAGCGATTCATCGCAAGTGCTTATGAGTTCTGTTGGAGAATTCGTAGACTTTAGATGATACCCGGGCTTCATTAATTCTTGCTGGCATCCACGTATCACTAAACGAGTTGTGGTGTTGTTATGCTCCACTGATGACACTATACTTATACATTTATCAGTTTCATTTGTACAACGTTGTTTCTCGATGGTCTCGAAGAGAAGGTCTTCTCCACCAATTCCACAATAATCACTGGATGGGGGGACGTTGAATCTGGAAGTATTTTGATTTAAATACATATACGTTTTGTGAATATTTTTTACTTGAAAAGTATTTCTTAAATTTTAAATAATATTGGAGGATGATTAACCAACCTTGAAGTCGAGAAGTTTATCGAGCTAGAATTACACCACTGCGGGCTCTCTAAAAATTTTTGAGCTCATGAATCTGTGTAATTTTTTTAGAGAGCCTATCAGCCAAGTTTAAAAATTTGCACATAATTTTAAGAAACATCTTTTTACTTCATGGTCTATGAAAAATCTGCTTTTATCATGTCACCCAACAAAAAAAGAGTATATAATTATAACCTAGAATATGACAGGGATTAATAACTGGGTGGTCTTAGACATTAATACATATTAATACCATTAATACCTAGCGACGCTTTCTGATGATCTCAAACAATACGGCTTTTGTTGTTTTGTCTCGGAGTCGTTCAAAGCTCCCGACACTCTCAAGCAATATTTGTGCAATGTATATCAGTTGCACAAAATCCCGTGTGGTGAAATGGAGGTGGAACGCAATTTGGGAAATGTAGCTGATCATTTGGCACAGACGAGATATCATGTATTCATCACAACGAANGTTGCACAAAATCCCGTGTGGTGAAATGGAGGTGGAACGCAATTTGGGAAATGTAGCTGATCATTTGGCACAGACGAGATATCATGTATTCATCACAACGAATATTAGAGTGAGGATTGTTTTTTTTTTGATTCTTTAGCTTTCAACATTTTTCTTTGTTTCAGGTGCAAATTTCGGTTTCCCGATACTCTGGCGAAGTGATGCAATCACAGTCGCAGCTCAGAAAATCACAATATTGGATTGATCCATGCTTTACCAAAAATATTGACAAATCATCGAATAATAAAGATGAATTGACATTGAAGATGGATAAGATGAAAGAGGAGATCAATGCGGAGTCGGCAAAGAATCACGAAAAGAAGCGGGAAATTCAGAAAGTGCGCGATATGTTGCAAAGGGAAGGAAGCGAATGGCGAGAGAAACGAAGAATGTTGATGGTGGCGAAGGAGAATGTGACGAATGAGAAGGAGATTTTGGCACGGTTGGAAAGAAATGTGATTGATTTGACGAAGGCGGAAAGAGCATACGAGAAGGCGAAGGGTGATGCGGAGACGGGGGCAAAAGAGATGCTTGAGGAATGCACGAAAATTCAGGTAAGATTTTTTTCGACACTGAATCGTGTTCATTGATAACAATTTTGAAATTTCATTGACTGCTAAACCCGTTTCCAAATCTCTAAGAAACAAAATCAAAAAATGATTTCTAGAAACGCTCCATCGATCTACATGCTGAAATCGCGCGCTGCTTGCTCATCGAAAAACAGTGTCGCACAAAATACAACGAAGATATCACACTGGAATCGAATCTTCGCGACGAAGAAGAGGACTGTGCCGGCGAGCAACGAGTCGCATTGATGCGACTCGAAAGTGTCTACAATCGCCGCAAAACTGCCAGCGACGGTCTCAAAGGAATATGTCAGTTGTCGCATTTGACGCCGTCCAAAATGGATGCACTCCAAAAGAAAATATACGAGAAGCTTATGGAGTTGTTCAAAGAGGCAAAAGTGCCGAATGACGAGGAGGGTGTCGAAAAACAGATTCGTGCCGAGAAAACGCGCCTCAGAGTGTCCGAAGATAGTGCGGAGGATGGAAATGCGGATGATGAAAGACGAATGGAGAAGTTGAAGATTGAGCTAGTCGAAGAAACCTCGAAGAGGGATAAGTTGCTCGAGACGAAAGACAATATTCATGAGAAGTTGGGTGAAGCGATTGAGAAGTGGAAGGAGAAGGTGGAGGAGATGATTGAGAAGATTAATGAGAATTATCGAAAGAGTTTTGACAAGATGGGATGTTTGGGAGAGGTGCATTTGGAGATCTCCGAGAATAAGGTGAGATTTTTATTTTCAAAAAAAAAAACATGAAAAACTTGAAAATATGAAATTTCACTCTGATATTATACTGAAAAATCAAATAATACCAACCCGAAACGACCTAGAAATTTAATTTTATAAAATTTTAATCCGATTTTCCTGATTCTGGCCAAGCTATGCACCTCAAACGTTAAAAATAAATAACCTGCCAGTTTTATTCAAACAAAAAAATCAAAAGTTGTGTGTCTCGTCAATTAGTTTTTCGAAGAATGATGAAAATAACGCCCATTTTTACAGATTTGAATTTTTCCATCTTTAGAGTGTTTCAAAAAGTATCTAAATTCAAAAATTGAGTGAAATAAATAACCAACTTTTAATTTCAGCTCGACATTGCCAGCTATGGAATTATGATTATGGTATGCTTCCGAAGTGGTGAAAAACTCAAGCGACTCGATCAAAAAGTACAATCTGGCGGTGAACGAAGTGTGTCAACAATGCTCTACCTACTCGCCCTTCAACAACTCTGCCCAGTTCCCTTCAGATGTGTGGATGAGATTAATCAGGGTTAGTTTTTTGTTGCTAAAGCTATATTTCACCAACAACTTCAATTATTTAGGTATGGATCCGACAAACGAGCGAAAGGTATTTGAGATTATGGTGAGCTTGTGGAGTGGCGATGGCGCCATATCCAAGACTCAATACTTTTTGTTGACCCCGAAGTTGTTGCATGGATTGGCGATGAATGATCGAGTTACGGTGCAAATTGTGCATAGTGTGGTGCCGAGTAATTATAAGGTGAGTCAAAAAGAAAAATGGTGAATGAAATGGTCATCGCCAACAATGTAACCAACAATCTAAAAATTCTTGGAATGAAGCAAACATTTGCTGAACAGTTGTATAAATACTAAATTTAAATGTATCGATTTACAAATTTAGTTTCTTGATTTCTAAATATTATTTACCATTCATTTTTTTTTCAGAATTGGGATACACCGAAATATCTGGCTGCGACGAGAGAAAAATGTGCAATATAACACACAGAAACAAAACAACATCTTGTGCTATACAAAACTAATATTTTTTGTCGTTTCTTTTTTCCCCTATAGATTTTTTCGCCTCTCCATGTTTTGTTTGTATATTTTGAAATGATCTCTGTCCCGGTTGATAGTTTTACCTTATTTAATATAAAACTTTTTGAATTTAGTGAAGGTGTTGATTATAGTTTTCTACGTTTTGTCGTGCAGCATTCGCTGGAGTTTACATATTTTATTTATCATGGTTATAGGGAGTTTATCGATCAATGGGAGATCAAGTATTTTGAATTTTGAAAATTTTTGCTCATTTTGGAAAGAATAATTTGTGGATTTCAGAAACCGTAAATTTTAGAACTTCAATATTGAATGAATAGCAAACAACTTCACAGATAAAACAATAAGGAGAATACATACGAAATTTTCAAAAATAAATTGGAACCTTTCATTTTCAATTTCTTTTTCTGTCAGTATTCAATGAGAGTTGTGGTTTTTTTTTCAAAAATCATTTCTTTTCATAGAAAATAATGTTGAATCGACTAAAGTAAACTCGAGAACCTTTCTTGTAATTAAAAATGTTCCTTTTTTAAATTGTGAAATTATGTCTTCAAAACCTCTTTTCAAACATCAGATTTTGCAGCCACCTTTTTAAAATTTCTAATATGGAAGAGGATGCCAAAAAAGGTAATTCAGTGTAAATTCTCACTCCCAGATACCCTATATTCTAGCCTGTCCAACGTTCGGTGTTCCGATTGCTGAAATGGAAGTTCAACTCGCTGAATATCTCAACTCCATCGATCCCCATGAAGAATATCCAAACGATGTGAATCGATTAAAACCCCATCATATTCGGGTGATTGGCGCTATGGGTGATTCGCTCACCATTGGCTCGAGAGCGCAGAATTGTTTTGAGGATTTCACGCAAAGATATCCTGGAAACGAATTCAACGATCGAGAATTCACAGTCATTGTTCAACCATTCGGCACCCAATATAAACACCCTGTAACTGATGTAAGAGAGTTTAACTTTTTTTTTTACTATTTATAAATTTATAAAATTATTTTCAGGATTCTGGAGCGTTTAAAAAAGAGTTCTACGCGGTCGATGAGTTCCATTTGAGCAAACTTGGCCATGCTGTCATTGCAAAGTATATTTGGCAGAATATTTTCGAGCCTGTTGGCAGGAAAACGACGAGTGCGAGGTTGGGAGATTGGAAAGAGACGATTTATCCGCTGAATGGGGATAATGGTTTGATAAAAACTGTTGGTAATAGTTGAGAAGTTTTTTAAACGAATTTTTAATAAAAAAATTCTCTTGTGTCTGTAATAGAGCATGGAATTTTTTTCGATGGGTGTCCTTCACGTTGAGAATTTGAGTTTTATGTTCAATGAAATGATAATGATCAAAATATCTTTTAAAATCTCGAGATAAAAAACGTGAACTACTAACACAAATACGTGTGCCTATGTGGCATTTTTCATCATAAAAACGCCGCATCAGACTGTCTGATTCAGTTTTGAACGAAGAACAAGTCAAACAACAAGGATAAGCAACAAATCTATGCATCTATCAGTTGCTATTCTTTTCCTTGTAACCACGATTGGTAAGTTAATCGAATACAGTAAAATTGTTACAAAGATTATAACTTTGTTTTTTTCTCAGCGAATCGAAGATGCTACGCTGATGTGAGTTGAAAAACGATTTGAGGTATCACATTGCGCAGCAGAAAACTACGGGAGTGAGAGCAGAATCATATAACGTTGGGTTAGGTAGAGAAGGGGTTAAAAAATGGAGTGAAGTAGCGATGTTATACTATACATTTAAGCTACCTGAACTAACAATTGTAAGAGCTTGCCAAATTATCTCATTCCATTAAAATATATTTTTGTTCTTCGAAGATAGTTGAATTTTAATAGAGTTGTCAATAGATTTTTGTATTATTTCGAGTTCACGTGCAGATCGATATTTTCTGTAGTTCTTTTTTCTGATTTTTTAAAATTCTTGGCTTCTTTTTGGGAATATGTTGAAAAAAAAACAATTGGGATTTTTCACGACAAGAGTTTAATTTTACACACGTTTCATCCTCGAGTTCAGAGAAAAAGCTAGAAAATCCCAAAGAAACCCTTTAAAAACAGGAGAAAAAAAAAAAGAAAAACGCAGGTGAGAGAATAACACACAAGGTATACCAGTTGGCGCGGGCATTAATAATATCTGCAATACGATTTCATGACCTCAAGTTTAGTCTGAAATATTNAATATCTGCAATACGATTTCATGACCTCAAGTTTAGTCTGAAATATTTTCAATCTTATTGAAGACTAGGAATTGCGCATCAGCAATCGAGATTCACAAAAATGAGAAGATGTTTTTTTTCACAAATATAACTTACTCCATTGTTTGATTGATTAACGACAGACATGCGTACAGATTGCTCACCGACACGGCAAACAAAAAAATCTGATATAAATATTTGAATTCTAGTATTTTACAAAGGTAGGGGTTACCTTCGTAATTCGTTCATGTCGTATTTTTATCAATAAACTATTATCTTCTTCATCTTGTATTTCTTGAAGTATATCATCATCTTCCAACGGCATTCTATTAGGTTGTTAAAAAAGAAACGGTCGTTTTAACCAAAAACTAAATTTATTGTAAAAATAAAATAACAACAATCAATCCAAAATGTATTCGCCATTATTATCGACTACTTGTCGCCAACGTTCGCCGAGACAATGGATGCCATTCGCAAAGAACTCCGCCGGCTGCGACTCGAGATAGTTGGCCACCCAAATTTTGACTTCTTCGCGGTCTTTGAATTTTCTCTCAGCTAAAGAGTGCTGCATCGATCGGAACAACGGAACAAAAGGTAGTCAGATGGCGCAAGGTATGGGCTGTATGGCGGATGAGGAAGAACTTCCCAACCCAATTCTTTGATTTTCTGTGATGTGACTTTTGCACTCTCGTGACTGTTTGAGTTTGACAAATTTCATATTTCGGAGCTACACATCTAAAAAACATGACCCATCCCATGAAATGCATTTCATCCCTTCCTTTTATAAACGCAACGAAAAAAAAAACCAAAAAATGGCGTGAAATTTGGTGTGCAATCGTGAAATTGGTCGTCTCGGTGTTTACAGAGTCTCGGTGTTCACAGATGTGTGCAATTCTGTGTCTCGGTGTGTGAGTGGAGGGATTTTAAATGGGTTTTTTCGTTTCAATTTTTTTTTGGGGGAATTCGGTCGGTTTTTTCGGAAACCCAGTATGTTTTTCCGGGGACCAGGCGATATTTGAGAGCCGGTCAAATTATTTCGGGAACCCGGTAGCCTTTTTCGGGAACCTGGTGATTTTCGGGAACCCGGTAGCTTTTTCTGGAGAACCGGTTGATCGAAAAATGAAAAAAAAAGTCCTATTGTTCGCTTTGAGAAGATGGCCCACTAGTTTTTCATAAAACTAATGGAGTTCGTGTTATTTTCTAACATTTTCTCGCGTCACTTAAAATACCTCGTCTGCAATGGTACACTGCGACGCACAACTACACCAATTTAAAAAAAAAATCCATAATTTTTTGCAGCTCCACTTCAAACGTTGATGGAATAATGAGTGGTTTTCAAGCAGCTCCCTACGTTGGCGGGTTTTTCTCAACATCGCCCACCTATAAATCAATGTGCCGCCTACGCCTTTTCACCCCTTCTACTTCTAGGAGTTGTGATTTGTTTCGCATGTGTAGGTGGAATTCCTGAATATTTTTGTGACGAATAAACTCAGATTGGACAATTATCCATATATCTAAACGTGCTGAATCATCTCCACGAAGGTCATCCATTTAGTATATCATTCATTGATGTTGTAGCTGGCAGCAATTCAGATGGAATTTGGGACAAATTGAAGAGTCATGTGATACAAGACAATGTAATACAAACCGAAGAATCGCTATGTCTTGGAGTTTTCATTACGATACTTACTTTTATTGGATTCGCATATTTGCTCTAGTGAGTTTAGGTGGAATTTGGAACAAAGAAAAACAAGTTCTTTCAGTAGAGACAGGCTTAGACGAAAAAAGACATAGGATGAAAAAGTGAAAGGCGATATGAGAATGGACAATAATGACAATGCAAGTGATCAAATGATCAACGAGGTTAACACTATCTACAGTAACAGTAATGATTGTAAAACAAAATAACCATAAAGTTTTTTTTTTCACTATTTCAATTCAAATTTTCAAATACTCATTTTTTCTCAGGAGTAGGAGTCTTACTAGGAGTATTACTTTCCGTTTTCGTCTGTGTAGTTTTCTCATTCACCTTATCAGTTTTCTTCCGACACATTGCCATCTTACAATTCCGCCATGGTCGTTTACTACTGCAACAACAAGAAAAACAAATTACCCACTTTCCAAAGCATCCCTTTTACATTAGAAAAAATGTGAGACGAACCAGAAAAGCCACTGTAATTCCTGCCGACATCAAAACAATTTTTTTTTCTATTTTCATTGAGGTCACGAATCTTTTGTTTTTTTTTGTTATGAGAAAATCGGAGTTTTTTGGTAATATTTTGTTAAATTGATTATTAATACAATAACAAAAACACCTATAATAATCAGAATAATACATCCTAAATCCATGAAACCTTTCGAAGTATTACAAAGCGATTCATCGCAAGTGCTTATGAGTTCTGTTGGAGAATTCGTAGATTTTAGATGATACCCCGGCTTCATTAATTCTTGCTGGCATCCACGTATCACTAAACGAGTTGTGGTGTTGTTATGCTCCACTGATGACACTATACTTATACATTTATCAGTTTCATTTGTACAACGTTGTTTCTCGATGGTCTCGAAGAGAAGATCTTCTCCACCAATTCCACAATAATCACTGGATGGGGGGACGTTGAATCTGGAAGTATTTTGATTTAAATACATATACGTTTTGTGAATATTTTTTACTTGAAAAGTATTTCTTAAATTTTGAATAATATTGGAGGATGATTAACCAACCTTGAAGTCGAGAAGTTTATTGAGCTAGAATTACACAACTGCGGGCTCTCTAAAAATTTTTGAGCTCATGAATCTGTGTAATTTTTTTAGAGATCCTATCAGCCAAGTTTAAAAATTTGCACATAATTTTAAGAAACTTCTTTTACTTCATGGTCTATGAAAAATCTGCTTTTATCATGTCACCCAACAGAAAAAGAGTATATAATTATAACCTAGAATATGACAGGGATTAATAACTGGGTGGTCTTAGACATTAATACATATTAATACCATTAATACTTATTAATATCATTAATACCTAGCGACGCTTTCTGATGATCTCAAACAATACGGCTTTCGTTGTTTTGTCTCGGAGTCGTTCAAAGCTCCCGACACTCTCAAGCAATATTTGTGCAATGTATATCAGTTGCACAAAATCCCGTGTGGTGAAATGGAGGTGGAACGCAATTTGGGAAATGTAGCTGATCATTTGGCACAGACGAGATATCATGTATTCATCACAACGAATATTAGAGTGAGGATTTTTTTTTTTTGATTCATTAGCTTTCAACATTTTTCTTTGTTTCAGGTGCAAATTTCGGTTTCTCGATACTCTGGCGAAGTGATGCAATCACAGTCGCAGCTCAGAAAATCACAATATTGGATTGATCCATGCTTTACCAAAAATATTGACAAATCATCGAATAATAAAGACACACCCTGTCAACGCAATGAAAAAGGGGAAGAAGCGAGAGTGCAAATGACGCAGAGAAAAAAGGAAAAAAGGGGAAGGTGTTCAATAGAGCGACATTCCATTTTTATTTTTATTATTTTATTTTTCTGAAAAATTAATTGTTTTAATTGTTTTCCGTTGTTTCAATTGGTTTTTGATTGAAATCATGAATTTGTTTGCCCATATGACATGTTTTTGAATCTTAAAAATCAATATAATATCTTAAATTAGTTCTATTTGCGATATTTTCGTTCAAAAACTGATTTTTTAAGGGTTTTCCATACTTGACGTGTATGAATGGAAAAGATAGAAGCATGAATGAAAAAGATAGAAGCCGAAGTCGGTCGAGGAGCCGGAAAAGAGATCAATTATTCGATCAGGATGATGTTAGAGAGTTAGTAGAAATTTGTTTTTTTTTGTGGTAAAACTAGGGAACATATTTTCTCGCAAAAATTATGTAAATAAACAAAGAATTTGTTTATACCAGCGAAAATTGAATAGAATAAACCCGGAAATTTGGGGGAAACATGAAACCTTTTGTTTTAGGTTTCAACAACCTTGACATCTGATTGAAAATTAAAAAAATTTTTTTTTTCAAGATTGGAGCTCAAAAAACGTTGAATTTGTATACTTTTCCTTAATTTCAGACATGATTTCTGTGCTTGCAAGTGACTGGAAAGATAAAACTCAAAAAATGGCCATATTTAAGTTGAGCCTGAACCAGATTTTCAAGGAATCTAGACTGCAATTTAGGTTTTTTTTAAAGTTTTTGCAAGCAAAATTTCACAAAAATCACAAGTTTTTGACCTGAGAGTGACACATGAATGTAATTTCTTCATGTACTAGCTGTGTTTATGAGTAGAAAAATCATAATATTTCAATTTATGATTCATAATCACATTTTTTAGAACAACGAGAACATGACAAAGAGTACAGCGACAATTTGGTGACACGATTCCGACAAATGGAAAAAGTCTCACGCGATGCGGCTCAAGCCTGGTCATATTATTCGAAAAATCGCTCAAAATTTCGCGATGACATCTACGTGCCAATGATGCACATGACGCTGACGACAGCAGACGCCGCAAAATATATCGAAAATTCGGTTGGCACAAGAGATTTTTGTATGTTTGTATGCTCGAACAAGGATGATGAATTGTTGATCAATGATAGTTCAAAAGGGTGGAGAATTAATTCGACCGTGGTTAGGAAAGAGAATGTGAGTTTTAAAAAAAAGATTTCAATAAATTTTAGGAGTAATAAAACTGCAATAAACAAGCAAGAATGACCTTTTTCATTTTCATAATGAAAGAAATAATCGCACTTGAAAGCATTGTTTGATGTTATCGTTTTCGGTTCTTTTCGGAATTTTTTGTTTGGTAAATTAGAATATCCTTTGTTTTTTTTCCTTGCTTATTAAAATAGATAGGAATGTTTTAAAATCAACGACAAACATAAGAACTATTATTTTTTTCAGGTCAACCCTGATCAAATTCACGCGACGCTTTCTGATGATCTCAAACAATACGGCTTTCGTTGTTTTGTCTCGGAGTCGTTCAAAGCTCCCGACACTCTCAAGCAATATTTGTGCAATGTATATCAGTTGCACAAAATCCCGTGTGGTGAAATGGAGGTGGAACGCAATTTGGGAAATGTAGCTGATCATTTGGCACAGACGAGATATCATGTATTCATCACAACGAATATTAGAGTGAGGATTTTTTTTTAAATTCATTAGCTTTCAACATTTTTCTTTGTTTCAGGTGCAAATTTCGGTTTCTCGATACTCTGGCAAAGTGATGCAATCACAGTCGCAGCTCAGAAAATCACAATATTGGATTGATCCATGCTTTACCAAAAATATTGACAAATCATCGAATAATAAAGATGAATTGACATTGAAGATGGATAAGATGAAAGAGGAGATCAATGCGGAGTCGGCAAAGAATCACGAAAAGAAGCGGGAAATTCAGAAAGTGCGCGATATGTTGCAAAGGGAAGGAAGCGAATGGCGAGAGAAACGAAGAATGTTGATGGTGGCGAAGGAGAACGTGACGAATGAGAAGGAGATTTTGGCACGGTTGGAAAGAAATGTGATTGATTTGACGAAGGCGGAAAGAGCATACGAGAAGGCGAAGGGTGATGCGGAGAAGGGGGCGAAAGAGATGCTTGAGGAATGCACGAAAATTCAGGTAAGATTTTTTTTTCGACACTGAATCGTGTTCATTGATAACAATTTTGAAATTTCATTGACTGCTAAACCCGTTTACAAATCTCTAAGAAACAAAATCAAACATTGATTTCTAGAAACGCTCCATCGATCTACATGCTGAAATCGCGCGCTGCTTGCTCATCGAAAAACAGTGTCGCACAAAATACAACGAAGATATCACACTGGAATCGAATCTTCGCGACGAAGAAGAGGACTGTGCCGGCGAGCAACGAGTCGCATTGCTGCGACTCGAAAGTGTCTACAATCGCCGCAAAACTGCCAGCGACGGTCTCAAAGGAATATGTCAGTTGTCGCATTTTACGCCGTCCAAAATGGATGCACTCCAAAAGAAAATATACGAGAAGCTTATGGAGTTGTTCAAAGAGGCAAAAGTGCCGAATGACGAGGAGGGTGTCGAAAAACAGATTCGTGCCGAGAAAACGCGCCTCAGAGTTGCCGAAGATAGTGCGGAGGATGGAAATGCGGATGATGAAAGACGAATGGAGAAGTTGAAGATTGAGCTAGTCGAAGAAACGTCGAAGAGGGATAAGTTGCTCGAGACGAAAGACAATATTCATGAGAAGTTGGGTGAAGCGATTGAGAAGTGGAAGGAGAAGGTGGAGGAGATGATTGAGAAGATTAATGAGAATTATCGAAAGAGTTTTGACAAGATGGGATGTTTGGGAGAGGTGCATTTGGAGATCTCCGAGAATAAGGTGAGATTTT